>VZRF01003559.1:1137907-1407879 GCA_013396875.1 Vireo altiloquus | reverse complement strand
AAAAAAGTTGTTCCTTCTAGTCTGGTAAATTCAATACAGCTTCAATTATTAATGTTAAATAACTCTTTATTTCTTTCTTCTGAGTCATTTTGGAAATGAAAAATCACTTTAGTTGGCTGTATGTGAAAGAACACTTACTGTGTGCAGTATAAGTTGTGTTGTTCAGTTTACTAGTTTTTGGAAGCACTTTGTGCAGTTTTCCTATGATATATATTGAATTTTATGTGTTCAAGCTATTTGAAGTGTACAATATTTGTAATTTGGATTGAATCATCAATTACAGGCTGTTGGAGCTGCACTTTAAATGCTTTTTTTTTTTTTAAGAAATCACCTGTAGCTTCACTTGTAAATAAGATTGCAAACATAACTGAAAAAAGTTATGTTATCTTGTTACTGCTGAAAATGGTTGCAAATGACTGTGGAGATTGTGTACCAAGAGAAGATTTTGCCTTTATGATGGTTTTGTGATGTTTCCAGTGGCCTTTAATATCTACCATTATGCTATTTTCATGGTTCAAAAGCAAGGCCTTGAAATTTTAGAATTATAAATGTGTTTATTATATTCCCCACATCTGCAAAAACAAAAAAAAAAAGTCTGAATTCTAGCACATGAATACATAATTGTGGGATTTCAAAGTGCCTGTATCCTGTTAGAACAGCAAACCTTTGGATATCAGTTTTGAGGAAATGAGGGATGCCATTTGCTTTTATTAAGCTGGGATTTGAATGTTTGGGGAAAGCATTGGGGGAGGCATTTCTTGTGGAAATGGAAGTAATATTCCTCATTTGTGATGTTAAACATGTTATTTTTGCCATAGTTACATTCTTTATAAATAAACCTAGGAATATATGCCTAAAACAAATATGCTTATTTTCCATTTCTACTTATAACTTTGGCTTTTCATTATTATTTTCATTTTCAGGGTGTTTCCTGTGTAACACCAAAACCAGAATTGAATATACTGCTCTCTAAATGTGCCATTGTTTCTCTGTGATGGAAAGGGTAATATATTGATTACAGAATACTGAGGCATTGAAAACTCTTCATTCTGTTATCAAGTCATAAGGGAAATTAATGAGTTATGTTTATCATTCAAGGAACTTCGGAATAAAGTTAAAATTAACTATTTTATCTGACCATAAACAAGTAAAAAGACAAGAATAAAAGAACAAGTTTGCAATTCAGCCATTTTCTCCCTTTTTCTTAATTCAATGAACATCTCTCCATCTTTTGTGCAGATTTCCACTCTTGTCTGTTTGGTTAGTCACATATTCCAAATACCAAATCTTGTATAAGTGTGGTAGAAGAAGCTTCCAATTTCTGTGAAAGATTAAAGTTTTAGTTGATTGATCTAAATTTGCCACTGTACTGGCAAATATGATTTTAGATACAATGTACAGTAAGTGAGATGATGCAACAGAAGTTTCCGGGTTTAGACCTGTCTTATATCCTGACCAACACTCCTCACCACAGGAAATTTTAGTTATTTTTGTATTTTTCAGCATCCAACCTTGAGGCATTTTGTACTATTTCTCTAATTGTGCTTACGAAGTGACATTTGGGGAACGCTTAGGGACTATTGGGAAGTCATTTTGGTAAAGGTTGCTGTTCAGTATAAGATGTGGGAATAATTAGTTCTTTTATGCTGGGTTGTATTTGTTTACAAGGAAATTGTATCCTACATTTAGTAAGGTAAAGCCAGTGCACTCTTCTTCATGCAGTAATTGTTGTCTTCTGCTATAAAATTAATTCAAGAATTCAGTATAATCTATTTTAACTCAGGCTGATAATTTTGGTGCATTTTGTGTTCATGGTGAACATGATTATTTTAAGTGTGTTTGAGATTAAGGACAGCTTTATGAACTCAGCATTATAGTTGTTGATCCTCATTTCAATGTCTTGTGTTTCAGCATAAGCATGAGGATATTTTTGTTACGAGAAATTCTTGCAAGAAGTCCATATGCTGAAGAAGGACAAGCTAGCGTGGAAAAACTGGCAAATACAGAGAGATGCAATTAGCAGAAAAGGAAAGAAAATGTTCTGAAGTGATACATATATGCAGTAATACTAGAAATAAGGGAGGAAATTACAGTATATATTGGAAAAATGTGTAGATTGGAGAACAAAGTAAACACAGCATTTCCCTGGAGAAAGTTGTCTAAGTCCTAAATTTTTTTAATAGTAGACTACACAAAGCACTGAGAAATAACATGTCTAAAAGTGAGGAGAGAAAGGGGGTAATTTAGTGTCTTTCTGCCTCTAACTTAGAGCTGTAGCCTCTATGTGAAATTCATTTGAACATGGAAGCTGTGCCATAGATTTAAGCGCAGTATGCGCTTCACCACATCCTGAACTGTGAATCAGGAACAGCTGAGCACATGATGACCCTCTCTCAATTTGGGTAGATCAAATTAGGACTTCCTTATAGATCAAATAACTTCCTTACAATAATTCAATATAAAAATTTTAGTTACGAGTGGGAAGGATTGAGCCTGATGGTAAGAAAGGCAATGCAGGCATGAAACTTATGAGAACCCTTTCACTGGAGGACATGGTGCAGTTGAGTATGGGCATTATTTTCCTTTTTATTTTTTTTTTTCAGTTGTCTAGTGCCAATGTAGACCTTGTCAAGCCTGCATTTTGTCATGTGAAATCTAGTCAGTGGCAGCTGCCATGTACAGCAGGTAGGGTGCCAAGAGGCCCCTCTCCATGCAGGTTGGATCTACAGGCACGAGTGTCTGAAAATCCAGTCTTTCATCTTTCTGAGCATTCCCTCCCTTGCCAAGATTACACCTATGACAGCCCCATAGAGATATTTGTTGCTACTCTTGATATTGTTAATATTAAATATTAAAATTAAGTATAAAATATTAATATTTTAATAGTCACACAAGTCTTTACACATCTTTAGAGTCTCTTTGTACTGAGCACTTTTCAACCATGTAGAGGCACAGCCCTGTCCTGAAGAGCTTGTAATATAAAATAAAGGATATATGAAAAACGGGGAAGAGTGACTCAATCACATACCTCTATAATATATTTTGATTTTACTTTATAAATAAAACACTGAATGTTCCTATTTTGTCTTCAGCCAAGCGGTTGGTTGGCTGATTTGGAAGGAGAAACTGCAAGTAGGTATGGATTTGGGTTTGATTACCTTCTCATATAATTAAGCATATTTCTATAATTTAGAAAAGCTTGTCATGTCTCTTCTAAATTTAAAAAAATAATGATTTCAGATGCAATGTTCAAAAATATTTAAGAGAATGAAATTTATAAGTCATGTTTCTGGCTGCTCCTCTCTTGTATTTTACCATCTAAAGAGTATCCCAGTGCTACAAATACGCCTTTTGTAGCTAAAGTTTACTGACTTTAGTCAAATTGGCAACAGTACAAATTGATTCCAGACCAAGGATCCAAATTTATTGTAATTGTTTGAAAACAGACGCTGATTCAAATTACTTCATTTAACAGCTAGAATTAAAATGCCACTGTCTGATGGTAAAGCATTGATTTGGATGACTTTGGGTGTGGAGTAAACTGCTCCAAGGGGAGCCTCTGCTGTGCCATTCGTGGCTGTGCTGCACAGGAGAGGCAGTGGGGCAAAGGCACAAGGAGGGCAGGACAGCTCTGCAGCCAGGCTTGTCTTGGTCAGTGGGGCCTTGGGGAGCCCCATCCAGGGGGAGGCTCCGTCTGTCAGGGCAGTGTTTGCTTGCATTTGAACTGATCAGGAATAAAATTTGTTTAGATAAGATTATCTGAGGCTAGCCAGTTTTTTATAGTATTGTCTGAGGAGAAGCAGTTCTGGGAAGAGAAATTCTTTATTTGATGATCAAGGATCTCTGTCATGCAAGAACTGCCGAATTCAGTCATACAAAATATACACCCAGTAGAAATAGACACCAACACCAGTAAGTATCATAGACTGGCAGGACACAGGCCTTGGAAGGAAAGCAGAAAATTGGCTTTCATTAGGATTTCTCCTACTTCTGAAGGAGTACCACAATGTACAAAGATGAGGAGAACTTCCTGTGTGGGCACCTGGCAAAGCTGCTGCATAGAGGTGGGTAAATGATTCACTTCTGCATTGTAGCTCTAGTTGTTTTTATTATCTAGCCCACATACTCTGGTGTCTGCTTCTGTGTGTGTGTGGCTTTGAAAGTTTTGTGTTGCTGTGTCTCCTTGCTTGGGATTCCTTAAAGAACTTCCCCCACTCCATTAAAATGTGAATCATTCTGCTCCTTAAAATTAAGAGGAATCTAGCTTGTTTCCTTTTGCGCTTTTATGACAGTATCAGAAGTTCCTGACCAGTTTCCCTGGCTTGCTGGCAGGTATGTCTGCTTTGTATTGCACTTCAGCCTCTGCTCTTGGTCAGAAAGGGACCCAGTCCATCCAGGCTTCTAGTTCTTCTGTATACTCCATTTAGTGTTCATGTTCATCTTCTTCCACTAACCTTAACCTCTCATATCAGTGCTGTAAAAGTTGATAATTTCTTGAAGTGTTTTCACTTTCTAAGAAACCTAAGTGTACAAAAGTGGTATTTTAAATTCTGTGTCTTATTCTAGCTACTATGTATTTTCCACGTGTTAGTAGTTCAGATGTTGTCTGGTTTTGAATGGTTTTAGGTTTTTCTAATTTTTTTTTTTTTTAATTAAAAGAGGCATCTCCTCCTAAATACAGCAACTGCAGAGTGACATCACTTTTTTGCATGAAATTATGTCAACATTTTGTATTCTGTGCTCAAGGATAGACTCTTACTTCATGAAAACACTATTTAATGTTTACGTGCTTTGTTTATTTGGGGCTTCTAAGCATTACTATTTTATCGTCTAGTTGTTTATGATAACATGAGACTGTGGCATTTTTATGATGTTTTACATCAACTTACATACATACCTTATTGCAAAAGTTACAGTTTTGTGGCCTTTGTTTTTACTGCCCCAGCCCTTCAAATAAATCACAGAGGAAATAAGGTTTAAATAGGACTGCCATGTTTTTGAATTGATGTCTTCTCAAAGCAAAAGAGGGTCATGGCCACTCTGTCCAACAAAGCAGTATGCTTAGCCACGCTAGCTCATCATGGTGTCATTCTCCTTACATGCTTTTTTGCTTTAGTTTCCATGACTGGTCATCATCATTTTATTCATTCTTAAGAATGTGCATGGTCCAACCTCTCTGTCTCTTTTCCTTACTCCTGCTACTATAGTGTTACACAATTCCATGGTGTCCTTCACGTGTTCCCATGTATTCTTCTCGTCTCCGAATCAACTAGTGTTACTGAACTCTAAGAGTATAGCAGAGCTCATGGAAACGCATCACACCGCTGTAGCTGTTGAGACACAATGTGTTGATCCGCCCCTGTCGCTGTCGAGTCCGAGAAACGGCAAAAATGTGGCATGGACTTTTCAGGGAAAAAGCCATTTATTAAGAGAAATCCTCCAGTTTTATAACCCAGATCACTAGAGGCAAGACACACTTGGGACACAGACATTGGTCCGAGCATGAACACCTCTCTCACACCATCGGTCAATTACACAGAAACACGTTAGGATAACAAAGGTAACAAACACTTCGGTGAGACAGAAGTTTCCCAAAACAATTTCCAGTTGTTTACAAAAACTTTCTTCAGTTTCCTATCCTTTGGCTGTGAGAAGGGTGTGCTTCTCCGACTCTCACAGCTCAACTCTCACAGCTCTGGCTGTGAAGATTTTTCACAGCCAGAGCCAAAAGCTGAGAATTTTCCTTTTGAGTAACTTGTCAGAGCCCACACGCCCCCAAATTATTTGCATCTCTTGTTACTGCCCCTTTCGTTTTCTCCATGGTAGAGTCTTCCTCCAGCCCCTTCCACATTCCTGTCAGTAGGTGAACTTTCTGTTCGTGTTATTTGTTGTTAGTTTAAATGGGGAGCTATAAAACAATTCAAGGGAACATTTTGCTCTTGACAATCTCTCAGTCACTAGCGCCCTAAGGGTTATCTTCTTGGAGCTTTTGTTTCCCTTTTCAGAATTAATCAGAGACATAAAGACTATTTTGTCTTGAGACCTAGAACCACTGAAAAGCAACAAAGGATCAGCACAAATCACTAAACTTCTTATGGCATACAAAACTTGGTCATCTCATTAAGTGTTTATCTATGCTCTCCTTTTTTTTGTGCACCTTTCATAATTCTCCGAAGGGACAGGGTACCTTATCACCAGATCCTCTTGTCCTTATGCCTTTTTGAGAAGTACCAATGGGAAGCTTAATCTTTTTTTAGTGAGCCAGACATAGAAAAATTCCTTTTAGTTTAAGCATTTTTCAGTTTTGCAGGAAAATCTTATGGTTGTGAGCTCTTTTTAGTTCTGTTTGCCTAAGTATGCCAAACCTTTGTGATCCCTGAATCCTGTGAGTTTTGTTTTTGGTGTTTCAGTTTGGAGTTTTTTTGTTTAACTCTTTGGTTTGATTTAGGGGTTTTGTTGGGGAGGGGTTTGTTGTTAACCTTCTGGTCTGCATCATTAATATGATTTAATCATGTACGTAATGAGATATTTCCCTTTTGCAGTCTTATTTCTTTTCTGAATAAAGGATTTCAATCTTGAGAAATTCATACCTGGTTTTGTATTGGTCTGTGCATGCAGGCTGCTCTACTCTTCACATTTTGTTCTTGGTGTTGAGTGCCATTGCAGCCTTGACTGTTGCCAGTGAGTGCATTGCTCTTCTGCCATCTGGGTCACTGTGTGTTTTAAAAGTACTAAACTTCAGTGTATCCCGAAAAATACTTTCTGACCCAAATGGAGAAATGAAAAGTACAGGTCTTGGAACTTGCCTGCAAAAAGGAGCTAAATTTGTCTACCAGCAAGATCTGTGTGTACTGAAGATTTTTTTTTTTAAACTTGTCCTCATAGGGTGAAATATTCAGATAATGTTTTCTGTATTATTTAGCTTTTGAGGTTCAGTGTAAAGCTCTGCTCTGTTTTTTTGTGTTACTGTGCATTGGAACCTCTGGCTTTTCATAAGCTATTCTTATATGTATTTGTGGGCTGCTCTAGTTTTGTTTTAGAAAGCTTATAAAAAAATTTTAGAGGACATAAATCAGTATAAAACCAAATTTTCTTCTTCTTCATCAGCTTCTGTTTATTTGATTTTGTCAAGAGGATTGCTGGCTGCTTACTTCTGTATGTTGATGTGAACTTTTGTATTTTGATAGTATTCTGTCCCAAGTCTGGTATTCATTCCCTGCTACAAGTCTTGCCCAGCATTCCTTTTATCCTGTACAGTTGAAATAGTGTATTTCACTTTGTGGTGTTCTACTCAGTATGGGTATTGAACTACTCCGCTAAGCTACAAGTACAAAATTTTGATCATATTTTTATCTAACTTCTCTGTGATTCAGACTACTATTTTGATGCATAGCAACTATTAAATTATTTGCTGCACTTAAAATCTTCATAACATTGTTACTAACACTAACATTTAATTCTGTTTTCTCAAGTTTGGCCAAAAGTTGACTATTTCTGTACTCAAAAGAAGATATTTTTTTGTGTATGACTGATCATTTGACCATTTTTAAAAATTATTTTTTATTTGAATTAATTGAATTTATTCAATTCAATGACTGATACTCTGCTTTGTGTAAATTCAGTGAGTAGCTTATCTCAGAAATTCACAGTAAAATGCAAGCAGATGAGATGATTTCTCTGAGTAAGCTAAAATAAGTTGAATAGAGGAATATCTGTGTCAAAGAAACTTGAGAGACAATTTTATATCTGAAATTGTGAAAGACAGTTTCAGATGTCAGCTATTTTGAAGAAAATAAAAAGTTGAGGCCAGTAAATAAAGAAAACAAGCATCAGCAGTTGTTATCATAAAACCTTGTATGTGATTCTGCTTTATTCCTTCCCTCTCATGTGCTGTCAATGTTGATACTGGACATAATACAAAAATTTTACAGGAGTCTTACCAGAACCTTTACCAGTGCTGAAAATTTATTTCCAGGGTTGTTGTCTAGATCTGCTGTAGTGCTCAAGTCATTAAATTCCCTAATCTGGTGGCAGGTGGGTGAAATTAAATTAACAGAACTTCAAAATATGCTTCAACTTAAGGCTAGGGGTGAATTAGGTCCTGTGTTCTGGGCACAGCCAACTTGAATGGCTCCTTTGAAGGAATCCTACCCTAGAGGGCTCAGCAGCTTCATGCTCATTAAAAGTAAGAATCATAACTTGACCTTTGGCAATAGATTCTGTATGTGTTTGACTGTGTTTAGATGAGGCAAATAAGTGCAGTTCTTTAGATGCTGGTTCAATTCATATGGAGTAATGAAAGAAAAACTTGTTTCCTTCTACGTAAAGACATTTTCCCTTCCACTGTTGCTACTGCACATTCAAGGGCACTGACGTAGAAAAGAGTGGCATTACCAGAGTCAGCAAGACCTTAGGGACCATTGTTATTTTAACTAGTGCGACAGAAACATGCTCTGAACAAGGTAAGAGGGCAGCAGTCTGGAAACTTCTCGTAGCTGTCCCTTTCTCAGCCACACAGTCGCTAGTGGGAGGTGTCACCGACACGACTCGGTGGCAGCCTTTACAGTGCGGGATGGCCGCAGGCAGCTCTAATTATTTGTTGAAGTCTGCTGATAGCACAGCAGGTAGTGTCCCATAACAGTGCTGCTCCACTTCACAATTTGCTTCCTGCTCAGAGGTGAGAAGGCTATTGAACAAGAGCTGTAGGATTATTGGAGGTGTTGAGAGGAGCTGCTGCCTAGAGGGATGCCTGTTTTGTAAAGGCGTTTTCTTTTGAAAGCACATTTTAGCAACCATTTCTGTATTAGCTTCACAAGATATTTGAAGCTGTATCTGTTTTTCAGGTAGAAAATGTCTATAAAGTAATTTCAAGATATTTACCAAACCTTTGTGGGTTTTCCCTATTCTTTTTTTGTCCTCTTTTCATCTTCCAAATTGCATTTTGTGGGAATTAAATAATAATGGGCCTGTTTTGTCAAAACTCCTTAACCACTGCAGTATTACAGCCCAAAGAGAGTGTGGGAGTCTTCTAGCAGTACACTGAATTCTGGTCTGATAATTCTCGGGAACAAAAGTATGATTTCAGTTGCTAAAATCCAAGCTGCCATATTTTCAGGTAATTACTGAGAAAAAATTATCTTACTGTATGGCAAGTGGTTGACTGAATGTACCCTAATTTTCAAGTACAAGTAGATTTAGAGAATGCCTCATATAATATGAATATCTGCTGGTCTTTTACAACCCTTAGGTTTTTATAACAGTCTTCGTGCTGTTATTTCATCTCCCTCATCAATTTGTGAGAAAATTTGGGAGTTTTTCTTCTGATGGAATGTATAATTGAGTTTTCACAGCTATTACCTTCATTTTCTTCCCTTTTTTTTCTCCCTTTTTCTCACTTTTCTATTCTGTTGTATGTATACAGTCATTATAGAAACAGAATCTATGGTATTTTGTAGTGTCTCTACACCATGTTGTGCATAATACCGTGAACAAAGTAACGAAAAGTCAGATGGTGTTTTTAGGAAAGTGTCACACTGAAAATTACTGCAGACATTAAATAGTAACATTGTTATGTGCCTCTGATCTTGACAGATACTTGGTCATAATTGTAGCCTGTCTGCAAAGATTTTGTATCTCATATTTAAGAAATAAAGCATGGAATAATAGTGCATGTGAAATTCTTTTGTTTGTTTTAACACTGGTTGTACTTATTAACAAACTTTGGTGCTTACCGGTTTCTAAATATTTTTTAATTTTGATGAAGATTACCCATGTATTAATTTTTATATTCTTGCAAAAATGCAAAAATAAAAAAAAAAATACTAGTTCTGATTTTGGCATGGGGCAGTATTCAGATCTAGGATATTTTGCTGACTCGTTTGCAGGTGACTTCTGACTTTAGGTGTCCTGTTCGGTTTTCTATCCTCCCAAAGGCTTCGGCAAGCAGCCCCAACCCTCAGTTTGTCTCCTGTCCCTGACAGTGCTCTCTGTAGCATGGCAGGGACATGCATCTGTCTGCAGATTTTGCATTTAGTGCTGTCTTAAGTGTCACAGCTTTTATTAGGAGGAAAAGGATTTCTTTTAATAATTAAAAAGAGTCGTGTTTCCTTTCCTGGTGCTGATTGGAATGAACAGGGAATTGTGCTGAACTGTGTTATTGGCAGTGAAGGCTGCAGTCAGACAAGCCCTGCTGGCAGAGGCAGAGCCATGTAAGAGGTTTCTGCTGCCAGCTGCTTGTCCAAAGCTTCCTCTGTGCATGCCAGCTAAGTGCCCTGGTAGCTGCTCCCTAACCTGGACTGTCCAAACAGTCCCTCATGCATTTCTGATAACAAAGCCTTTTTAGCCTGTGATTTTGACATTGTGGGTTAGGAAATGAGAGTGTTGTTGTGATGTTTAGGGGTGTTGTTCCCCTCCCTCTCCACCAACTCCCTAGGTACTGAGCAGCTGGAAGCAATAACCTCTTCACCCCACTCAGATGCATTCAGGGCAATGCATCTGCCGATGGCCTCAGGCAGTCAGAGCTTTCTTATGACTTGAGAGCCTCAAGGGATTTTGGTCAGTCTCATTTGTGGGTAGCGAATGGCCTGGAGATGGAATATATTCAGTAAGAGTAAGATAAAGATAATGCTAAGATATTCAGTAACAGAATTCAGGAAGCTCTTGCAGTTTTGCTGGTGAAAACTTGGACCTCTGTGAGTTCTCATGCACGTAAGGTAGGGGTTTTTTGCACTGAGGTGCAGAAATTCCTGATGTATGCATATGCAAGTTTTTATAGCTCTCACCTGAGTCGCAGTCCTACCAGGTGTATAAGCAGGTGACTTAACAGTGATGTAACTGGGTGCCTGAGGTATATTCTTCTAAGCAGACTATGCTACAGCTCACTTTCCCCTTCTTCATTACAATTCGAAATGTGTTACATGCTTATCAGGCAATAGAAATAATCTGCACAACTATTCTGATTAGCACTGAAGAAAAAACAGCTTTAATGTTTCAGGAGGAATACTTCCATTCCAAATCAGGACAAAATAGAGATCATCAAAATTTTCATGGTTGGCAATTAAAATAAAAAGGGCAAACAGTTTCACTGTAGTTCCTTACAACATTTCCCAAAGATAATTTTGAAGTTCTTTGTTTAAACTCTATAAAATAACCTCTGAAGCTGATAAGATTACATTTGGAATCAGTATATCTTAAACAGGCAAATAGGAGCATTTCTGAGATATTTCAAGCTCATGACAGTGGAATGCTTTGGAGTGCAGAGCTTTGTAGCACATCCAGAAAGCTTTGTAAGTGAAATGACTCCTCCAAAGATACGGTGCTCTTGAGGATATCATTCAGGACTTTTAAATCCCTTCTGGAAAGAGGAGTTTGATGCAAACTGCAATACTCCTGTCTTGGAGTTTTGGAGTGCCATTCTTTTGATATAGGGGCATTTCGAAATACACACTGTCTAAAGCTGCAGATTTACAAAATACTGTTTAAGAATATGTGATGTTGGGTTGAATGGCACAGAAATGGATCCATACTCTGAAAAAAAAAAAAAAGGCAACTTTTCTGTTGTTGTGTAACTGGAACTTGATAATTGGGTTTTTTCCCTTTACTTTGCTCCCCCCCCCCCCTTTTTTTTTTTTACTCAGATTTATAAGTGCTCTAAGTACAGTAATATACAATAATAGTAAATGCAACTAAAGTAAAAAGCCTGTTCTTAAAGCAGGCGACATAGCTTTAGCATCACTTCTCTCATCTTTGTTTTGAACTGTAACAAAGCAAAAAGCAATCTCTTCTTACCTGGCTGTTACAGGTTACCTTTAACAAGGTGATTTTACCTGAGAGGTACACACTTGCTTATTACCTTCAGAAACCACGACTGAATACTGAGGTGAAAAGGAGGATTCTTATCCATTCATTTCATATATTTGTCAGTTAGAGTGGCTCCCTTCATAACACTTAGATGAGTGCTTAAAGAGGTCACACTACACTGAGTTTCAAAGGTTGAAACAAAATTTATGTCAGTGTGTGTTTGCATCCATGTAGGGAATCATTTTGATACTTTGTGGGAGAATTACTGTATGATTTATTTTTGTGTACCAAAATGCACATGTTTAAAAACAAAAGCTTTTTCCATACATTTCGACAGAGTATTTATCTGAATTCTGTTTTATTGAAAGAAGAAGAGGAAAAGGGAAAAGAGAAAAAGGCATTTCCGCTAAAGCTGCTCTCTGAAGGGAGGGTATTGCTGCAATTTCATATTCAAGCTTTTAGCAATGCCCATCAATGTTTGTTTAGTTCTGCTGACCCCACAGTAACAGTCACCTTATTTTATCCAGTATTGGCGTTGTCTGACAGGCTTATGGTATAGCAGCAGGCCACTGGCTTCTTGTGGCTTCAGGGAACAGTCTTAGTGTAGCAGCATCCTCCAGAATTGCTGTGCACCTGAGCCACAAGAGCCAGTGTCAGACTAAGCTGTGGCTGAAACTCTTTTCCCCCACTTGCAGAATATTGATCAATATTAAAAATAATGATTTACAGGTAAGTAAATGTAAAGTATGTTATTTTTTTTCTAAAATTATAGGCTTCATGCTTTTTTTCTTAATACTCAGCTTTTTTGTTGACTATGTAAAAGAGGAATTTGTTCTTCGGTTTAGCAAGACACATCTGTGTCTTTTCCTTTTAAATCTGTAGGCAGAGCTGATCAAGCTAACCCGAACTTTTGTTTTCAGCTTTAACAACTTGGCCACACACATCTTCACATTTGTGTTGGCAGGAGTTGGTGTGGTAACTACATGACATTAAGAAGGTGAAAAGGAAGCAGGTCTATCTAGACCTGTGTCTCTGCTTTTCTAATTGAACAGAGCCCCTGTCTATAAGCCTTATTGTTTCTGGTATTTTAATATCAATGAAATAGTTATGTTTAACAGCATTTTTATCATGCATACATTATCTGTGAATTAAAATTATTCTTCAGTCTTTTGGCTGTAGTTATTTGCCAGAGAAAGTAAAGCAAGGCATGAACTTCACAGCAAAGCCAATCCTGTCAGAATGAAAGGTTACAGACCAAGGGAATGGATTGAAATCCTGAATAATTACTAATTAAACACTGCTTTCAAAATAAAAAATCCTTAAAATTCACTATACCTACTCATAAGAGCAGTCTTTAGAAATTTTGCCTGGTGCTGCAAATGGTTTGCTAGTCCTTGCAAATCCAGATCTTCAGCAAATGGCTTGAGGAAGTAAGTGGAGAATTTCATAGTGCTGAACTTTAAAACAGACAGGGGTAGTGGGTTTGGGGAAGGGAGGGACAGGAGGATTTTTCTTTTTTGTTAAAATTTTCATTTTATTTTATTTTTTCAAAATGCACTGACAAGGAGAAAGAAAATAAATACAGACACTACATCTGCAAATGGCTAAATTTTGCAGCCTTGTGTAACCCGCTGAATTAAATGGAGTTCCCTACAGGCACAGAGATCTGGCCAGATGGAAGAAGATGTGGGATTGACTCATAGTTAAAAGATTTAGAATAATAATTTTTTTTTCCTTTTACATTTTTATTCACTATATTTTTTTCGTTTTCTTTGTGCTCACACCCACATCTCCCAGGATTTCTTTTTCCTCTTTCTAAGGTAGCATGCACTGTTACCCAGTCTCGTGAACAAAGCTACAATTACCTTGTTAGAAGGAGATAATCTGTATGAGCACAAACCAGATCTTTGAGCATGTAAGCAAAGGTGAAGCAGGTAGGCTCACATATGAAAACAGAAATTACACTAATGATTTCTGAGAGCAGTATAGTTTTCCTCTGATTATCCAGTATTTTTTGTTCTGATTGTTGTGTTAAGAGATTTTATTAGAAGTTGAACAACTGACTGGAGTATGGGATGTATTTATATATAAAACAGGATCTCAGATCTGTCTGCAGAACAGAGGAAGAATTGTTCTGCTTATGATTGAGGCAGTACTGCTTTTGATGTTCTTTATTTCCATTCTTTTTCCTAGATTTATGCCTGACTTTTATAGTTTGAAAAGCTATTTTTTCTTTTCAGCTGCACTTTTTTAAAGAATAATTTGTTAAAGCCTTGAAGAACTTGTGTTTTAGACATTTACAGTCCATTCAACAGGAACCAACATAAAATATTTTCTGACTACACTCTACCTAAGATGGTAAATCCAAACTAATGAGACCTTGAAAGTAAACTGCTCTGTTCTGGCTTGCTGGACTAAAGGAGACGAATGAGCAGAACCAGGCAGGCTTTGTAGCCTGCTGAAGAAAAAGAAAGTCATCCATTTTTTTCAAGCTTTATTGTCTTATCTGGTCATATGGTAAACCAGGCTTGCTGAAAGGCTCGTGCTTCCTTTGCTTTCTCAAGTGGATAGGTATCTGGCAGATAAATGTGGGGCTTAAAAAAACTAATGCTCCATTCATGATATTTATGAAGCCAAAAAACATGGATGGCTAATATTATCAAATATACCGACTTCCAGAAGCATAATTAAAATTTAGAAATTAGCAACAAGCATAGTGCTTAAGTGCTTATGTTTCAGTTTGGTTTCTTTTGGTGTTTTAATGGATATCTGTTTCTCCTTCAATGTTTTGCCAGTTCGACAGTATGATCAAGTAGTGTCGGAATGTGCAGGGCCAGACTCAGATTTTTTTCTGAGCACAGTCCCAGTGTAATAGTTTGTAAATGTCTTTGCTTTGCAGCACATCACAGACATGTTTTTTTTCAAACAAGAGGTTTGTGTTTCAAATTTGTGTTTTAATTTAAATGCAATAAGATGGAATGTCTTGGAGAGAGCAGAAACATTTTATCCTTCTCTGATTGTGAAGAGGAAAAAGGAAAGCTTATTATTTAATCAGACGTATTTTTAGCAGGCTTCCATAATTGGCATGAGACCCTCAATCTAAGTACTTGTTTTATAATGGAGATGAGCTGATCCTTTCATGTTCACTGGTTAACTGGAACACAATTTCAGTTCACACGAAGCTTTGATACCCTCTCCTTTAGGGGCTAGTGTCTAAACAAGGTCCAAGTCTCTAATATTACCTATTCTTTTAAAAAATTACATGCTTATTTATTGTAATAATTGCACTATGCTATATAATTCCACTATTCTAGTTTGAATTTTTAAATTAATTTTATTTCTCTGTTTTAGTGTAGAATCATTAATTCAGCTAGTTTAATTTATAAATCTTGGTACATGTCTACCTTGGTGCTACTTCTCCACACATTGCTACTCTGAGTGGGTCCAATTAATCCACTAAGAATTTGGTGCAGAGGTACCCAAGCTACTCCCCAAATGCAAAGTAATGCCTCCACAGGAGCTCACTCTCGTGCCTTTGCAGCCTGTGCTCAGTACTGCAGTGAGGTTGTTAAACTGATCCCAAGATGCAAAGCACTGCTTGCACGTTTGGCATTGTGACGAATTGTAGAAATACACTGGCTCCCTCAAACAGCCCTTTTTTTTTACTGTTTGTGCCGCATCCCTGTGTAATGTAGAAATGATCAAAGAGAGCTCAGACAATTGTTGCCTATTGAGAACATTCGCCTCCATTTTAATATTTAATTCAAGAGCATGTAAATATGAAAAGCTTCTCAGTTGTGGTCCAAAATAACTGGGTTTTATTGAGAATCTGAGCGGTACTCTGCCAAAATAAACTTAATATGTATTTATATTCTAAAAGATTAATATTGTAAACCAGAAGTTGCACAGGAAAGTGTCGTTTTTTGATGCCAGGGTGAAGTAAGTGAAGCCCATGGCTGTGTATTCATTGTGCATTCCTAGTAAGAAGCTCCATATTCACTGTCAGACTTAATTAACATGGTTTGGGAAGTGTCTTACAGGTTAGTTTTAAATCAGTGTTCATCTGTCAGCTACTACAGTTGTCTTCTGCTTGCTTTTCAACCTTTTAATCAAAACCAGCTCAGGCAGAGTAATCGGATACTATTGTGGGCGATAGTGACTCAGGAAACCCTCACAAACTTTAAGCCTTCTCAGCCTCTTCAGCAAAGAGAAAGTGAAGCATCTGCACCTCTCTTGGGTCTCTGGGACTTTGGAGAAAGAGGCTATTTGCCTTCAATACAGCAATGAATAAAACATAAGCACTGGGAGTTACTAGTGCATAGGGATGTCTGGTTTTGTGGGGGCTTTTTGCTTGTTTGGGGGTAGGGTTATTTTGGAATAAAATGTCACCAAATTTCACCGCAGTTCCTAAAGTGGAGTGGCACTTTGTTTCTCACTGAACTGCCCCTTTTACTTTGAGCCACTGCTTCTACCTAGATCTGTGGTTGATAACTGGACAGCTGTGTGTCTAACTTCAGCAAATACTGTCTGTAGCTTTTTTCCAGGCTTAATGTTTCTTAATGTCCTCCACAAGGCTTTTTGTCTCAGCTTCTCTGCCCAGTGAGAGAGTGACCAAAATAACTATTCTGAGCTAGATGATGTTTACTGCCTTTTCTGGTAGCTAAGAATTCTTAAGTGGCAAATCACCCTCTTTGCTTCAAGATTTTATATGTAGTCATCTCATTTTGGAGGTTTTTCATTTAGGATTTCAATTAACAGAAAACATTCATAGTACCAATCATAGGGCAAAAATACTTTTAGCCAGATTTGAGTGCTTTATTCTAAAGTAATGCATCAGAAATAATAAAAGATTAAATGAGCATAAACTTTAATGTCAGATTTAGTACTCATTCAGGTCTTTCAGGTATTCTGTAATCATTAATTCAGTTCTTGGTTCATTAAAAAAAATGTAGTTGTTTAATTTGCAATTGCAATGGAACTTAAGAATTATTTTATTAGTCGCAAAACTTCTGTGTCCTGTGTGTCACAGGTGCCATTAAGCATTTTCAAATACAATCTTTCTTACAAAGCACTGTCATTCTTGTATTTAAAAGTTCTTTCTCACAAATAAAAAGTGCCACTGAAACACCTGCGTCAAAAGCACAGTACAGGCTGTGGATTTCTGTCTGCCTGAGAGCAGACTCCCACTTTCCCCTCTCTCCCACAAACCCTGGCATGACACAGTGATAGGTCAATTATAATTTTTTTTTCTGAAGATTTTGCAAATGACCTTTTTGTGAAAATATCAAGGTGAACTTACTGTGGAGTGATGTAACTGTTCATATTACTCTAGTTTTGATTAATGTCTTGACAAAACATCTTTACCAGGAGGCCCTCTGGTTTCCCTTGTGTGTTGTATGCTCTAGCTGTTGAAGGGTAAGTTAACTGAATATTCAATGTAATCAGCTGGTTGTTCTATTCAGGTAATCATTCTATCAGTACAGTCACACAGGTATTTTGGAAGATGTGTTTGCTGTGAGAGAATGTACAGTAAAGAAATGATCATGCAATATTTTTTGGAGCAGATACACAAAGGGAGTTTTTAATAGGTACAGTTATCTCCTAGTACATCGTTGTTTAGAAATCCAGAGTACCTCTTGAGTGCTCTGAGCTGAAATACGAGACCTGAATTCAGAGCTAAAAGACCTGGGCTTTCAAGGCTTAAATAACTAATTCAGTTTTAGTGCCGTGATTTAATAGATTTTTATGATGTATTGATCTGAACATTAACTTGTACGCACACACATACAAATCCCTTTCTTCCATGTTAAAAGTAAATTTTAATGAGGAGGAGCTCATGAAGGTACAGCAGAGTTGCTGTAGTTGTAGATTCTAACACTTTGCATTTAAAAGCAATTTCTCAGACAGGTAATCCACAGTAGGTAGAATATGCCCATAGATTTGGTATTTAAAAAACCTAGTGTGTTTTCATGTTATAATGCAGCCACAGTGTCTTGAAGATGGAAATAATCACACAAATGCCAAAAAACCCCAGCTTTGAGTGAAATGTTTGTGTTTGCTTTCAGTGTGTCTCTTGGAATTTCTGTAAACTTTAGAAATCTTATTTTTGAGTGCCATTATTTCAAATTCCTGTATGGTTTTTGGTTTGTTCTTCAAAGAAACATATACATGGTATGATCCATGTATATACATATATGAGTATTCTTATTGATTTATGTGGTTACAAATATAAAATATTCATACCTTAATAGAAACTAAAAACAATCTTTATTGAGTTAAGTTGTGAATGTGGACACCAGGCTGCAGAAATGATTGATGGTTTTCTTACCTTATGTAATAGCCTAACAGGATTTCACAAAACCTTTGTTCACACACTTAAAAATTACCCAAGCATTTCCTTAAAGTAAAGACCAGATAGTATAATCTTAAACTGCTGCTTCAGAGACATTGTCCTAAATGCTGCTTCAAAAAATAGTTATGGGATTTAAGGACTTTTTAAAAAATTTTATTTTTATAAATAAGCACTGTATATTGCATTTGCATATAGACTGATACATGTCATTGTGTTCATTTTTGTTGGCGCTTTTTATACAAACTTTCCAACATCGACATTGGAAGTAAGGTTAATTATAAAATACGATTCTATTAAATTTTTTTGTTCCTGTCTGGAAATTACCTGCAAGTATATTAAGAAACAGTCACAGTCAGATTTCACCCTTTATTTTTTAACTTCCTAAGCCTGCACTGCTGCCTTTTGCTGTTGAGGTCCCTGTCAATTGCCACTATTGCTTCATTGCCCTCTAGTTTACTGGAGTGAACTCTGCACCTCATCCGTGATGTTGTACATCCCCTCTGATGTGCCTGCTTTAGCTGTGCTGTAGTGTTGCTCAGGAGCGAAACCCTTAAAACACAAATCCCGTGGCCCCTGAGTTCTTGGCAGCGGCAGCTCCACCCAGCAGATCTGCTGCTTTTGGCAAGCTTTGTTTTACAGTGTGTCATGTAGCCATGGCCTCTGAGCCCTGTGTCCCTCGTGGGGGACCTGCTTTCCTACTACACCAAGGTACTTCTCTGCTCCTCCACACACTTGTGATCCAGGGAAGAAGAGTTTGAGAGGGGACAGTTTAAACTGGGTACCAGTAATTCATGTCCTTTGTTGGAGAGGTGTATTCATGTTGTATGCTGTGATCGCTGTAATTGAGGAAAAACTACTATTTTGTTGTGGGTAGCACCCTCCTGGTATTTCTTCACTACTCCTCCTTTTTCTCAGGCTTGCTTATCCTCAGGAGTGGAATTATTCATGGTCAATGTACTTACTGCTGTATCACCCCAGTAATTTACTACAACTTCTCTGTTCCTTGTTCCCCTTTGATTGGCCTCTCCATGTAGTCATATAGCACATAACACAAAGATGGATTGTATGGCATTCTCTGCTGGGGAAAATCAACACACAGAGCAGGCTCACTGCCAAGATGCTCATAATTAAACTGTTGCTATGGACAGGATTACATCAATGTTTCTATCAATCATTTGCTGCAGTTTTGTGGTTATTTCTGCTTGGATTTTTTTTTTTTTTAAGGTTTTCGTTTTTATTTTCCTTTTACTTAGTTTTCAGTTGAAGTGTTGCAGCACATAAAGGGAGATATAAATAAAAATAATTATTGGAAGACATAGGGGGAAAAAAAAAGCCAATTCTACCATTCAGAGTTTGTTTGAAGCCAGTATCTTTGTGAGGCATTTGCAGTATTTCAGCTATTAGAAATAGCCAGATGCAGTCATTTCTGTTCAGTGGTCATCATACTATTGCGACCTAAGAGTCTGATGCAAAACTGCCATGATGTCACAACAGACTATACAGCCAGCGTGTTACAAGTTTACCTTAAAATGTTGCAAATTCAGTAAAACAGCAGGTGTAATAGAAAAAACAGCAGCAATTAAACCTTGCGTTTTTCTTCTGTCCCCCATCCCTTCTGATTCATGTGCAGTAAGTTGTGAGATGGACTAATGACAGAATAGCGTGAAGTACACTGATGGATTGGAACAGAGCTTCCGTGCTTGTGCTTCACCTGCTGCTGTATCATTGCTGCTGTTATCCCCTATGACAATGATCTTCAGCAATTAAATCCCTTTGGTAGCACTCAAAGTGTTTGGTGTTAGAGCTAACCAGTGTGCAGTGCATTAAATGTAGAGAGGTGCAGGATTACAGCCAAAATAAGGTAGTCTGAGTGGTAACAAATGATATCGAGTGCAGCTGAGATCACTGTAACGAGATAAACAGTGTAGTGTGACAAAATTGTCTCCCAGTTGACAAAACGATCCATATTTTATAGATTGCCTTAAAAATTGAAGGATGGAGTCAATTATAGCCAATTATGATGCTACATTTACTGGAGTAGTTTTTATATCCTTTGGGGAGAAATAAGGAAATGTTCGAGTCAGTCAGAAAAACCTTTTGCATTTGCTTCCCTGTTTTATCTGAACAGAGTTTTTTCCCATTTTTTCAGGTGAAAACTGTGTATTTGAAAGCTGGGAATATATTATCTTTAGGAAAAAGATTTTTTTTTTTAGTTATTTTTATTTCTTCATGTTGCACAGAAAATTATGATGGATAAATATGGCAAATAGAATGAGAAAATCGAACATCATCTCCCTCCCAGTTACATTTGGTTTTACTCTAAAGGAATTGTAAAGGCAGCCGGGTCATGGCAAAGCCTGCTTAGCGCATGGTGACATGCTGTATTTGACTTGTTTCTTTCCCAAAAAGGACCTTTAATGTCATTGAAGAGATACCAAGTAAATACTGCTTATGTTTGTCTTCAGTCTCTTAAAGTGAAAATAAAGGAGACCGTGAAATGGTTTGCTGTGACCCACATTTACTTTTTAGTGAATAGATGTGAAATGGGATACAAAAGCAGTGTATTGAAGATGGACAGACAGACATGCATGTTCTTAAGAGATCTGAGAGATCGCCTGAGTGGCTGAGTGGAAACCATTTATTTAATGGCATTTATTCTGTCATTTAGATTATCTCCCACCTCTGCTTGGATTCCCAAGAAGCGTATCAGGCAGCTGTGCAACCCTCTCATGCTGTAGTACTGACTGTGAGGAGTAGTTTCCCTTCCCTAGCAAAGCATGCTTGTGGTAATTAGAGGAAGATGCAGGTATATGAGTAAAGGTGCATTGAGAGATGAAAGCCGACAATAAACAAGTTGTTTGAGTAGTGTTTCAGTGTTACCCTCCTGTGTTGAGGATTTCATTCACCCACTAACTTCACAGGGTGACCTAGTACATGTGCCAATGACAAAAGCTACTTGTAACTATTCAGATCATGCTTTCTGCTTTATGAAATGGGATTGTAAAAATCCTCTCAAAAATGACATCTGAAATAATATTAAAACACAATTTCCCTTTGATAAGGTTTTAAGGCACTCATAAGAAAAGTGACACTGCTTTGAGTAGCTCTATGTCAGCATTATGCAGTGTGTTGCAAATAAGTGACATTAATCCATTAGAGGTGTGAGGGTCACTTATTTTTCTCATGAAATCATTACCTTTACTGATTTCTGTTCAATCAGTTGCATTCTGCTCAAATACAGTGATCTCTAGACATGCTAATAGTGCTGTTTCTAATAATGTTTATAAGCCATAGTTTTAATGACAGATATTGCACTCAAAATAAATTAATCATGCCTAAGTAAAATACAAAGGAGCTTAGGGAAGCAATAATACTGTGCTGTTTGCAAATTACCTGAGCCTACTTTATTGCAAAAAAGATGATTTTGGGACACAGATATTCTAAAATCATTAACCATTTTTAGTAGATTCTTTGCTTTTTCTAATTGTACAAAATTAATTTATATTTGTTAGGACTGCTTCTGTTGCATGATGATAAAGTATCTTTAAAAAAAATGCAAACCGAGAAACCCTGTCATAGTAAATATAAAATTTGTAGTACTAGTTTTTATGTTGAAGGCTGTTTAAAACTTGTATCGTGACAAATGCTGTACGCTGGGATGGCATGTACTTACTGTGTTACTAGATTGTTTTGTCATGTGAAGCACTGTGAGTGTATGAAAAGCTAGTAGATCAAATACAAGAGTATCTTTCTTCATTTTTTTTCATGATGGAACCAATCTCTTAGGACGAAGTACATAAGACTGAAATATAACAGGTACATTTTAATGGTATATGAATGGAAGCATACTAGACAAAGGGAAAAAATAAAGTAATTTTCTGTCCTCTCTGCGTGGATGCCATCCTAATGACTTTGTCTTGACAGTTAGCCTAAGCTTGTGTCCTTTCCTTACAGATAACTTCAGCTGCATTTCCTATATGATGGAAGACTTGTGATAGTCCTGTTAATTTTTGCAGTTTTCTGATATTGTAGTTGTTGCTTTTTTACCACATCTCTTCTACCTTTTTTTTTTCTTTGGATGCAAACAGTTCCTCAGAGTAAACTGCCAGCTTTACCCTGAGCATTGCAAAAGCAGACTGGTACATTTACTTCTGCAGCTAAAACGTGAAGTTTTTGCATCCAAGCAGTGAATCACATCCTGCTGAGGAATTACTGTTTGGGTTTTTGAGTTAGGATCCTTAAGGGACTCTGACAGGTCTTGTCGAATAGCGTTGGTCATCCTTGTCTCAGACACCAAATGGTGCCAAGTACTGGCAAGTTTATTGCATTGTGTCTGGAGAAGCTGTTGTTCACTCAGCATTTTCTTCATAGGATGCCTGCCTGATTTCATTGAAGGAAACCTGAGCAAGGCTGTGTTATTAATGAATTATGACAAGCCTTTTGCCTGTCAGGCAGAGAGGTTCCCGCTATCTCCTTTTAAGACAAAAACATAATGGAAGATGCTCAGCTGGGCAAGCTCTCTGATGATACTCCTTGAGTGCTCATCCCAGGCTGATGCGAATACGCAGAGAGCCGTGAAGCTGCGAGTGGCAGCGTTTAATACCGTCTCCCTCATAATGCCTGAATAATTTTCCGGAGAGCGATCGCCGCCGCTGCTGTGAACGTGGTGATTTGTTTATTTTTCACCTTGTCCTGGCGGACTGCTGACCGAGCTAATGTGCCGCACGCGCGGGGCTGGCGGCGGGGGGGACGCGGCGGCGTTTCCCCGCTGAGCGCGGCAGCAGCGGCAGCCGGCGCCCGAGACAGGCTCCGGAGCCCCGCGCCGCTCCCGAGGCCGCTCTGCCAGGGGAGCTGAGCCATGCTGGCGAAGGATGGGAAGGAGGCAGTGAGGGAGCCGGCTCATGTTTTTCTTAATGGATGTTTGTGAGCAGGAAGGAGATGGCGTGGGCTGTCGGGGTGAGTTATGGAGCGCGTTCTGCGATCTCCCTCCGGTCGGGCCGCTCGTTATGTTAAACAGTGCAGCTTTTAAAGCGCCGTAGCTCTCCTTTATGTGCCTTGGCCTTCATTTGCTGAAATGCTTCAAGTTCACGGTGCTCAAGTAATTTTGGAAACGGGATGTAATTACAAAGGTTTCTTATGCTTACCAACAGCTTTTTTGAACCAGTGTAATTATCATTACTTGTGGATACTGTAAATTGAATATCCCCTCCCTAATTACATTAAACTCAAGGGTTGGCTGCTTAAGCAGCCAAATAAGAAAAGTTCACCCGTTACTATAAATAGCAAAATTGTTCTTTTAGTTCTGCTGACCTTTAAAGCAAAGTGCTTTTCACAATGTTGTCAGGTGTACATTATAAAGATAGCTTGTAATTAGACCTGTAATGAGGAAATCTGTTAGAATGGCTTTCTGAAAACTTCATTTATTCAGTGTTTTCTAACTGCATGACAGAATTAAAGTTTCAGGGTGCTTTAGCACTTTTAAAGGGCTGGCTGCTGTTTTGCAGCTCACCTGTTCTGCTGGTGATTTGTAGCTGCCCAATGCTACTGCCACTGCTCAAAGGCAGCAGCTGTAGCTGCAGCAACTTAGCCCTGCCCTTTGAAAACAACATGGGTTCAACAGAATGATTTATCTAGTGATCCAAGGGTTTCTGTGATTAATTAATGTTTCTTCTCTCACTTCAGGAGACAGATAATGACTTAATTTATAGTGGGCAGTGGAATAGAGAGAGAGAGGTTGTGGTTGCCTGATTATGTGTGGTTTTCTTTGGTTAACAGAAGTACCTGTAATCTTGCTGAAATGTCATCTCATCTGATAGATGGACACAGAGCTTGAGTTAGTGAGTTGATGTGCCTGCCTTGGGTTCAGTCTGCATCCTGTCACGGCTTCACTGGTTCTGTGTCTTGTCTTAAGAATACTGAAGGCATTTCTGTGAGAAGTTTGATTAACTCTCATTTACTTGTGGTGACTGAAATTTTTAGTGCATTGCTACCAGCTAGTATTTACTTTGCTTTCTTCATTCTACTTTAATTAAAATCATGCTGTTTATTCCTGTAGAAACTTCTTTGTTAGTTGAGATAACTTATATTTCCAGAGCACATCCTGCTGAGTGTCCTTCATGACATGTCTTTAAAACATGCTTGGACAGCACAAATTGAAAAGTGTCTTCGAAAAAGGAAAAAAAAATTCAGTTGCTTCAACAGTAGAAAATTACAGCTGTAGGAAAAGAATAATAATAAAAAAAAAATCTTTATTTCGTAGTGTAACACTATAACATATGAATGGAAATAATTGCTAAGGGATTTTTAATGAAATGTAGGGCTAAAACAAAGGCAAAAAATAATTTGCAGCTTGGACTGTTTTAAATGTGTTATAGTCCATCCGCAACAACTCTTAGCTAAGAGTTTAAACTAATTAAATACCCTGCATAGTTTTATTTCTTATTGAAAAATACTCATGTTCATATTTGATACATTTATGAGTTTAAAATTAAGGAATAACTAACTCTCACAATTCTGGTTTTTCTTCCAAGGCATTTTTTCTCTTTCTCTATTTATTCTATTACATGATAGGCAAAGCTACTGTAAAGGTTGGTTACAGATTGTGCTGATAGTATGTTTCTCTTATACACAAGAGTTATGTTAAGTAAATAGACAGTGTTTTATGCAAGTAAGTAGAGGATACACTATAGGTAGCCACTACTAATAGACAGAATTTGTGTCTGATGTGTAGCAATCCAAATGAAAACCAGAACATTCTCATGGTTCATGAAATTAGACAAAGATACAAGTAATATCAGTCTATTAGCACTCAGACAAACCCTTTCTCATAAAATCAAGAAGTATATGTTGTAGTAGAGATGTGTAGAGATTAGCTAGAAATCTGAAGGCCTAGACTTAATTTAGTTGTTCCTTGTTACAGAACCTCAGTAGGTAAAAGTGTTTTTCTGTTGTCAAGCACCAAAGACTGGTTCCAGCAGCATCTTGAGCAGGCTATCTGATACGGTAGAGAAAATGAGGAGATGAGAGCAGGGAGTAACACAAGACTGAAGATTTTTAGTGTAAATTGTTTTTACTTACTCTTTTGTGGGCACTTGTACTTACCCTTAAGGCTTAAAACCTTGTCGCTTCAAGATGGCATGGCAAAATGATTTTTAGCTGGCTGTATACTGCTGGAGTGAAGGCAAACCTACAAACTTGTCTTTTCCCAGGGATTTCAAGTACTGGGTAAAGCTTGTGCACTTAGCAGTAGCTAAGCTTTTGATATATTGTAATGCCTTATTAGCGGTATGTGTGTAATTCATCAGCCTCTTTCTTTGAATGGTTTATCAGCAAGTATGTAGAAGAAACTGTCTCCTTGAATTTTGGATACAATCTCAGAGAACTCTTGTGAAACTGAGTTGCAGACAGTGTTAAAACTGCTTTTTTGTCCCCCTAATTACAGGTCACTCTTTTGTTTTAAGCTGCTTTCTGTTTTGCTCCAGCCTTTGTGGAAGTAAACACAATCCCCAGAACATATCACTGGAAGAAGAGACAGTGTATGAACTGAGTGACATTACAAAGTGGCATAATTGTGTTCTCTGCTTTGCTTCCTGTTCAGCTCCTAACAATACCTAATATTTGGGCTGCTTTCTTTTGGCAGCTGAGCACTGAGCTGACATTTTGATGGCACTATTTATTGTAACCTCAAGGTCTCACTCCTGAGCGATAATGTTCAGCTCAGAGCCCATCACTGTACGTGTGAAGTTAAGGTTATATTTTCCCATGTGCATCACTCTACACTTACCCACACTGAATTTAATTTACCATTCCATTGTCTAGTCACTCAATTTCATAAGGTCCTGTGATTCTTCACCACTTGCCCTCATCCTTACTGCCATGAATAAATTGGTATCATCTGCAAACTTGGTTGCTTCAGTGCTCAGCTACCTTTCCAGGTCAATTACAGGTATGGGAAGAGGAGCAGATCCCAGTGCAGATCCCTGTGGTGTTCCACTGGTAGGCTTCCTCCACTATGTAGGTTTGACCATTTACCCCTAATTTCTGGTTATGTCTCTCAACCAGTCGTGTTACTGTGCAGAGACCTCAGTTTTGCCATGGGTGCTTAGTTTCTTTAAAAGCCTTTGGCAAAGTACCTGTTAAAAGCTTTTTTGAAATTGATTGACTGGATCACTGGTTTCAAGTGTTTGTTTGAGCTATTCAAAGAATTGGGTTAATTTTGTAAGACTTCACTTAATGAAAACTGAAATTTGATTCTTCTTAGACCCCGCTTAGGGCCCACTTAGTCTTTTTGCTATTATAGTTTCTATTAACTTCACTAACTCATAGATGTCAGGTTTGCAGGTTGCCGTTCCCCTGGAGCTTCTCCGGAACCTGTATTAGAATTTGGCAGCACATTAGCCACATTGGAGACCCCGAGTAGCAAGGCACTGTGGAGAGGGATGATCATTAGTAATTCAGCTATTCTCCCTTTTCAGTTTGCACTCTCAGGAGAATGCTGTCTAGTGCCAGCCATTTGTTACTTCATTCAGAGAAAACTTTGGAGGTTTTTTCCCCATACTTCTGTTAACACCCACCATAACAGAGTTCCTTGTTCCTAATAACATAATAATTTTAATAATAAATTAGAACCAGATCAGTTGTTAAAGTCTTCTGCTATTATTTGCAAATAACATACTATTATGTTTTGCTTTGATTTTGTATATTTTCATTTTCCTTACTAGTGTTTGAGAGAATAATGAAAGCAGTTGAAGAAAGGGAAAGATTTGATTTACAGAGAATAAGATTTTTTAAATCCTGAAAATGTATAGAGTTATTTCAGTTAAATTAATCTGAGATGTTATTTGAAACCATGGTCCTCTAGAAAGGAAGCAGTATTTTTAATTTGGCAATTTCTTTTTATTAAAAACACATATGGCCTCTATCAGTAATTATTAATCTTAAATTACATTAGACAAATTTAAGCTTGTGGATAATAAATGTGTGACAGCACCACGTGTGATTTCTGAGTGAAGCTTTTGTCATATTTCATTTTGGGGGAATATTCATTTGACATTCCTCATTACACAGCTCCCATTCAAAGCTGAATAAAAAAAAATGACTGAAGGATACTTTTGAGGTCACAATCTACCATTTCTTTGGACAAAGCTGTGTCAGTGTTTGTATTATATATTCACATTTTAGGGATTTGGAAATGGGGTTTAGACAGACCAGGCTTAAATTTCAAATCCATCAAGTTTCTGAGCTCTTTCAACTCCCTTAAGTGAGGTTCTCACTCCGCAAGGCAGAAGAATACTGCAGGTGAAATCCTTGACAGCAGGTCCTTTTGCTTCTTGAAGCAAAGAGCAGTAAAGCTTCTCGGGTATCTTTGGAAGCATAGCCATGATTTTACTGCAAAGCTCTGCTGAGGAAATTTGCACTCAGTCCATGGAGGCAGAGCAAGAGATTGTTCTTTTGTTTTTATCTTACAGAAATGGGCTTTGTGGAGTCCCATGTGGTGGAAAAACTGGCAGCTGTGATCCCCCAACTTCACTCTACTCTGTGTTTCATATCCTGTCTGTCCTCAGTGGGAGAAATGACTGATTCTCTTTTTCTTCTGCCGTGGGTGTTCAGGGGCATGGGGTCTGATTCCTCACAGACACACCACTCAAGCTGATACTCCCATTATGCTCATGTTGGAGGAATGAGAAAAGAGTACCATTGTAACTGGGATTACAGCATTTTTCCAGTTATGCTTAATGACTTTGACAATTATAGGAAGAAACCGTTTTTGTATCGGCATGTTTTCTGTTTGTCAAGGGGAAAGTAGGTGAGGTGAAGAGAGGAAAACAATGGGACAAAAATCAGTAGGTAATGAGGTAAAATGAATTACAAATAATACATGGAACTAATATGATGCGCATTTAATTTAAACAGTTTGGCAGGCAAAGATTAAATGAAAATTTACCTGTGGAACTGAGAACTGTGTATATAGGACTTCCATAAAACTGCTTAATAGTGATTTTGTTCCCCTTCTTTCACTTTTGTAAATTACTGTGGACAGACCAGAAAACTAAAGTACCATCATAATTCCTCACTAGCACAAGGAAATACAGTGTAAAAGAGTTGCCAGGTTCTAGTCCAACCCTACTTTTTAAATTATAAGTACATGTACTTTACAGAATTGCAGACTTCAGGAAGACTTCCCCACATCTCTCCCCACTGTATTTGTAATGTTTAGAGAAATCCTCTGATTTTTGCCTTCTCAAAGATCTCTTTGGCAAAATATCTTGGGAGTATCAGAAACAGGGCAAGGAACAAGTTAGCTATCAGCACTCCAATTTCCTTGGACATTGGCCAGATCGTGCTGTCAGATTTTGTATTGAGGAAAAAAAAAACCTCACAGGTCTGAATGGCAAAAAACTTTGAGGCCTTTCATCTTAGGTTGTGCTTTCAGGCAGGATCACCTGCCAGGATTATGGAGACATATTACACCCATATTAAATCTAGTTCATTACAGGGATCTTGAGCATTGGTCTCCTAAGAACTAACTTCTATATAAAAATAATTTGAAAATGTGTAGGAGAGAAACTGTTTAACAAGAGGATTTTTAAAGTTTGCTTCAAACAAAATAGGTATGGAAGAAAACACAAAGTACTTTTTCAAAACAACAGAAAAGTGGAAGTTTAAGTAAGGATGATGAGGCATTATGTAGAAGATGGTCTGGTCTTTGGGAGATTCCTGAGGATATGTCAGGGACAGGCATGAGCTTGTAGATTTGTGCATATCAACAACTCATGACAGCTGATTTAGTACTAACCTTGCCTTCTTTGTGCATAGCATGTCCAACATAAGACTGTGTATACCCATACGTACTTTTTCAAACCTGCATGGAGTTTCTCTAAGACCACAATGTTGGTCTTCAGATCTAGTATCAGGCTTGATATTTTCTGGCCACAAATTGGCCATTTGTACTTCCTTTCTTAATACCAATGATTATGGCAGTAATAATGATGCATTGTGGGTGGAAGTGCTGTTGGAGTTTCTGAAGGGAATAAGAGACCTCAGGATACACAAAGCTTGGTGTATTTTCAGACCTCCTATGGAGAGAGCAGCTACAGAATGTACAGATAAACTGGGAGTGACCATAAAATGATTTCAGTAGGTGACTTAAAATCCAGATAATTTGTGAAGGGAATTTGTTCTGAGATAGGAAGATTTGCAGCCCAGTGGTTAATTCAGTCTATTGTCTGCTGCCCTTCAAAGCCTGGCTGAAATCTTTTGATGATTGGCCTCCTTTCCTCAAGCTCCCACTTCTTCAGTGCACAGCAGCAGGCCAGCCTAGCTTGCAGCCAGCACGCTTTCTGCTCCAGAAAGAGTTTTTTGGTGAGGAGTTAACCAAGGCCAAGTTATGTGAATTATTCTTCAGTCATAGTCTGCTCCCAGCTGTCCTCTTTCCTGGCAGCAGGAAAGCAGGCAGGGACTGCTTTGGGCACAAACCCAGAGGTAATGCAGAACAGTCATTGTGTGTGGGTTCAGTATATCCAGCTTTTCTGGATCCACCCTATTTGGCTGGATCTTTACAGCCTGCAGACAGTGCTGCTCCTGCTGTGGTGTGGAGCTGAACCCCACTGTGGTAGCTGACATGGCTTGGTGGGTTTGTCACCAAATGTACCATCATTTCACTGGTGACACTGAGAATAATTTCTATAGGCACTGTCTCCTTAAAATGTAGACTGGAGGAACAACTAGCAGATTCCTCCTTTTTGCCTGTTTATTTTAGGTCTTAATAGACTTAAGTATTTCAGGACTCTGTAGTAAAATAAATGCCTGAGGGAGTCTGAAATGTTCACACATAACTAGGGCTGGCAGGAGAACAAGAATTCAGTATCATGAAAAATTTAGCAGGCTTGGCATTCGTCTTGATGAGGAACTAAACACAGTTCTTCAGAGATTTTAATGAAAAAAAAGAGGGAGAACAAGTTGCTTTGGTATTAGCTGCAGGCTCATTAGCTGGGGCACTCACCTGGAAGGTAGGAGACCCAGACTTAATCCTCTGGCCTGAATCAAGCAAAATATTCAGGTGTCTTTTCTCTGGTTAGCTGCTATCTCTGCTGGTTTGTCTCCCTTACATGGCCCAAAAGTTGGGGATACCATCTGAGATGCCACTTCAGTAGTAGGTGGGAATAAAGGTAGTTCTGGGTGCCTTCTTGTGTTGAAGAGTCTGCAGTTGCTATTGGTGAGTGGTTGTGGGACAGTCCATAAGAACTGCCCAACTGTCTCTCCTTAGACCATTGTTTTTTAAACATGTCTTGAGTTTGCTTTCATGAAAAGCAAGCAAAGGCATTACCAGTATTACCTGTGTCTTTATGTTATTCCATGTCCCAAAGTGCATAAATAATTTCTAAGTTTATTTTAGGGTGCTAGAGGTTTACATTAAATGGCATAATTCATTAACTAGAGCTACAATCAACACACCAAGGTGTTCTTGTCCTGATAATTTTTAGTGGACTAAATTAATGAAATTGTAACAGAAAAGGTTACTATGAAAAGGAAACTTTGAGGCAAAATAAAGAGTGTCCATTAACTAAATAAAAGACTGAGGAAAGGTAAGAGGGAAGAAGGTAGAGGCAGAGATTTCCTTGGTCGTAAAAGGGAAGGCCAGGACATTGGGAAGCCTTGTCTCTAGGAGGTCACAGATGTAGGTGGCACTGCCTTCATATATGTTATGCAGTTCTCAGGGGTTTGTTGCCTGCCAGCTTCGCAGCATTCAGTTCATAACCTTTGCAGGGGATAGGAGGCATGCAAGATAAAAATACAGTAATTTGCAAAGCAAACAGGAGAGAGAACATGCATTTCTGCCTTCAGACCTGGTAGGAGATGCCTGAAGTAAGAAGATAATTTGGTGCACTCTGTCCAGTAACTTTACATTCAACTCCCATAACAGCCCCTCCTTCAAAGGCTGTTTTTTGTTTTGTTTTTATGGATAACATCAATGAAGACTACTTTGAGCTGGGGGTGGGAGGGGAAGAGCTGAATGCATTTTAATCCAATAGATTCCATGAAAAGAGACTGTAACCATAAAAATGTCAAATAAAGCAGTTGTGTATTATTGTTTATAATGAATTGTTTTCTGCTTTTTCTGCTAATCAGGCATTTTCATAAATGCATTTTCCTTCCAAATGGATATGTTGTTATTCCCATGGAGCAGCTGCAGTAACATATCATATTGCATGTTAGGATTTTTTCTTTCAAATGGAATGATGTATGAGTCATTTATGCCTAAAACATAGTAAAACTTATTATACCGTCGTTCATACCACATCTCCTGAAATAAATGGATCCAAAAAGACACTTGCAGTGAAAGTTGGATTTCTGAGAGTTTATATAGGCTGATAAATGTTATGGGCTGATGCATCATTTTTATTCAGAAGAAATTTGTGTATGGTTCTTAATATCACTGCCTGCTCACCTCAGCACACATAATCTTAACATCAGAGTGGCAGAGGGCTTTGTATTAAACTGCATTGATTAACAGCCTCCTCTAGTCACAGGATCTGACTTTGAAGTATCCTGTGATTTGTTTTCTGCTTGTGTATGTAAGGATTCTGACCAAGAATTGACTTTGCAGGCTGTAACTACTTCAGAAACGTATCATGAATGGTAACTGCATCAGAAAACATGTAATGAATGAGTATTTGGACCACTACCGTATCTCAAAGATAAATAACAAATACAAACAGAACACAAAAAAAGGCATCTCAGATAACTGAGCAAGAGAGCTAAGCCTATTCCTTTGTCTTTATCTCTTCATGTAGAAACCATGACATTTCAAGTGTAGGAGGCTAATTTAAGTTGTGTCTAGTAATAGCAACTGCATAAGAAACCTGCATGTGTGTTAGGCATTAGAACAAAATTAATGAAATGTGGGTAAACCTGATTTCAGTTCTGTGTTTCTTTTTTCTCCGTGCTTATAAGTTACATTTTATAAGGTCTGATCCCTTCAGAATGAGCGTCTTTTAAGTGTTCCTGTATAATCTATTCCTTACATAGTGCTGCATTATCAAGCATCATATAAAATTAGTTATTTTGTGTTGATATGAGTGCGGACGAAGTAAAGCCATTAGTTGGCTTTTTCAGGAGCTGCTCTCATAATTGGTTGCATTACATCTTTTTATAATAGAGGCATTGTGTGAATACAAATGTAATCTTGGCCAAGAACCTGTTAAAAAGTGTCTTTTTTGAGGAGGAACAAAAACCTAGTCAAGTAAGAAGTTTGTTCATGTCTTTTCTTATCAGTAAGTATTTTGGTAGATGTTTTAGCCATAGAGATTCATGGAGGTTGATGAGAGGGAGTGGATAGTCTTGGAAAGCACATGACATAAAGTGTATGGAGAATTTTAGTTTTACAGGACAGGGCTTCCAGACCAATTCCTCTAAATGCTTTCTGTGTAGTAACTGGTTTTTATCTGGCAGCTTTTACTGGTACTGAAGGGGACATCTTGAAAATAGACTACTTCTACATTAATAATTTTTCAGGAACTCAGAGACTTGTACAGCTTCTACTGGCAATCCTAATGTTTAGCTGACGAGCAGTTATTTCAGAGTTTGCAAAGCACTCAGACAACAATTTCCTTTCATCCCTTTTCAAAGAGATGGATAACCTCTGCCTGCCGGCAGATATGGATAGCCCAGCTGGCGTGTCCCTTGTCCCTGGACCAAGGCCCAAGGATTCTGGAAGCAGCTTGGTAAAGAGGGTTTGTTACCCTTGGCTCCAGTCAGGCATAAACAAGTATTTTCTCTATTTTGGAATTTTCCTTATATGTATTTTGGCCCAATTTTTTGGGCCTTTTCTATTTTCTTTGAGATAAAACCTCTTCACATTAGCTGGTGTGGTTTACTTTACTTCGGTTCTTACTATTCTGAAGTGGTCGAGTTGGCAAAGAAAGAAAAATTATGGTATTACTGCTGGATTTTATAGCTAATATTTCATGAAACTTTATTAGAACCTCCTTTTGTTCATTAGCTCCTAACTTTATGAAAAGCACTTTTGGACTGAAATTGTCTGTGTTTAGTCTGAGGCCAAAGGTGGGTTTTTTTACCTCCATTCAGCATTTTCTGACCTACCTAAGCTAATGTGAGGGGTTTGTATATTTTTTTAAGAACTGTTAAGTCTGTATTCTTTTGAACTTGAAAGGATAACTCTATTTAAAATTTATGGTTTTAAATTGTACATATTGTTAGAGCACTTATCCAGTTCTGCTAAGTGTAAACACAGATAAAATGTTAAAAAATTATCAAATAAAGGGTTTATATAACTAGTCAAAATATATTCTATTTTAGATAGCAATAATTTCTTACACTGGAAGAGTGACTAAAAATATGCAACTTTGTAGTACTTTACAAAATTTTCTCATCAGCTAATACATTATTGCTTATATATGCAGGCAAAAATAAGGATTTTGTGGGTTTTTTGTTTAGTGCTGAATTTCCAGAGACACCTAAATAAAGAGTCCAGCTTTCTCTCAGTTCTCAGTACCCTATAGTTTTTATTGTTCTTGGTTTTCTAAATAATTCCTCAACGAGATTAGGCTTTGTCAAAAATCTGGCCCCAAAATGCCACCTCTTGCCCATTTCAACTCTGCTGCCTTAGCAGCTTTGGTAGCGAGCTGACTTCAGTGATCATGCAGTGGGTTTTCATTTAAGCTTTCCAGCTTCTTGCCTGTGGTGGTCTATTTGTTTCTAAAGAAGAAACATTTTCTCCACATGGGCAAAACTGATAAGTTCTCTTCCAGCAGAGAAATAAATTACATACTAGATGTAATGAGACATCAATGTCCAGTAAATGTCCCGTTGCTTGTGCGAGTAGTACTGTGTGAGACAACAGTCAATAATTTTCTGGTAATTCTCTAATTCCTTCCCTCCCCAAAATTCCTTTGTTAAGGAGATACATTTAATGTAGCAGAAAAAAGCCCTAACAAGAAATAAAACTTGAAAGCGCTGCAGGAAGGGAAGGGCTTTTGAAAATGAGGCAACAAGGAACTAACAAAAATCCCTATATCAGCAGTGTTACCTTCTGGCCCTTCAAGACTTCACTGCCAGTTAGGTAAGTTTGATGTTTCATGGCAGGACTGCTTTCTCCTTTCTCATTGCTAAATGCGTGCTTTCGTAGGCATGGCGTGATTCTTTAGCGTTATGGGAAATTTTATTGGTTTGCCTCGGTTTATTGAGAGACAGCAGGGAGCAGCAGCATGATGTTTTAGTGCACATGGAAGGTTCTGGCAGCAGTGCTGCTCATTCTGGTGGCTGCTCACCATTGTGCTGGTCCCTGCAGAGCCGTGCTGGGAGGCACACGGAGCTCGCAGGGGGAGCATGTGCCGGTGTCTGGGGCAGCTTGCAATCAAAAGCTGGCAAAGGTGGCAACAGTCATTGCATCCTTCCTTCTCTTCCTTCTCCTCCTCTTCTTTTGCAATGCCACAGCCCTGGTCTTTTGAAATAGCAATGATCAAAAAAAATGCAGGGATATAAATAACCACACTAATAGAACTAATTGCTTAGAGCATGGTGCTGATAGCACCAAGGTCACAGGTTTGATCCCCGTATGGACTGTTTACTGGAGATGGACTTGGTGATGCTTGTGGGTTCCTTCCAACTCAGAATATTCTGTGCTTCTTGTGAATTGTAAGAAATAAGATTTTTTTTGTAAGTAAGGTTTATAGAACACTTTTTCAGCAGTTTGTTGCTCTTTGTTCACATCTATCAAAATCTCTTTAAATTGCTGTGTTTCCTTCTGAGAAAACAAGTCATATTCTGTGGTCTGCAAGCATAAGCAATTTCATGTCATTAAGAGCTTCTCTGGATGCTTTATTTCAAAGATATTGTTCCATTTCTGGCAGACTACAAGGCCACACTGGTAGCAAAAGTAGGCAAAACTGGTATCCCTGTCATTGCTTAGACTGCTTTTCTCATATAGGACCTGGTAGAATTAAGAAAACCAAATCTAGTTAATTAGTATTTGATTTCATTCCTCCTTAGACTGCTTCTTACAGGGGTGGGAGGAATGAGGGTGGGGAAATTACCTGATTCTAAAAACTGAATGATTTGTGAATCATTCTCAGAAGGTTTATTTCCTCTTTAAGAAGCCTCTCTCCCACTCCCTTCCAAAAAAACCTTCAAGTTGTCTTGGACTTTTCAAGATGCCTTTCCTGTCCTGTTCCAAAGAGACATTTTCTGCCCACCCTAATTTAGCCCAAAGCAACTGCAAAAATACAAAGTGCATCGACTACCACTGAGTCATGTTGATAGAATGATAAACCAGATATGACATGGCTCAATCCATTTCACCTCTAATAATAAAATGGCACGGATAGGAAGAACAAAGAAGCATTTTTTCAAAGGTTACTTTTATAGGTGATTACTCTTTATGAATTGCCATCTGAAAGAGTATCAGCATCCAGAAAAATTACGGTCTTTTACAAAGGTCAGGATTGAGAGTGGAAACTTGGTAAACACTTCAGCGTCATTGCTGAGTGAATATAAGACAGACTAAGAGCAGCTATCCTTCCTAAATTGATTATAGCATATGCCAGCTGCTTCATTTTTTATGCTTGGTTCCATTTCTGAAAATGGAGAAAAATCCACAATTTGGTAGGTTTTTTTCCTGGTTTTAGCTTGTGTCTGTGGTGTGTTTGTAGTTTGGGTATTTTGAACATGAAAATCCTGGCAGATTTTTGAGAAGGGCTGGTATCATTCTTACAGCACTGTGTGATGCTCAGTTTGTTTTGCGTGTGAATTGATGGATCGGGAGGAGAGAGAATGACCGGCTGCACGTTCCCACTACCCAGGAGATCTCTCCTGCCCTTTCCCCATGTAGTGGTCAGTGAAGCAGCAGTCCAGGCAGAAGTGATTGGCCATGCCCGGGTGCCTTTTGCACTGCGTGGGCGCAGAGCTGTGCATGTGTGCCTGCATGGAGAGTGACCACACACCTCTGCAACTGGGCCGCGCTTGAGCTGTGGGGGGAGAGAGCCAGGCCTGTGGCCATGTTACACAGGATCCAGGTGGGGACCCCAGGAGCTTCCCTGCGTGCGCAGTCCAAGTGCTACACACCCTTGGACACCTTCTGGCTGTGGTGCTCAAGCTGCTGTGTGCTGTCTGCCAGGGCTTGCAAGTTGGTTGCAAGTGGTACTTGGCTGGGCCAAAACTGTGAGTGTGCAACTGGTACAGCTGGGTCGGTGGTTGAGCTGGTGTCTCCTTGTCCTGGCTGTGCTGTATGAGACTCCCATCACAAGTCAGAGGAGTCTGAATCCCAACAGATGCTCTAAATGGAGAGGTGACATTTTCATGTGAGAACTTCTGCATCTTGAGTGAAGATAGGAGTTAATCAGAGTATTTTGCAATCTGGCATTGATTTCAGCTTGCTTCTGTCCAAAATTGCGCCCCCACACCCCCAAAAAAGAGGAATAGTTTTCTAAAAATACAGAGACCTATCACTTTTCTGAGTAGAATGAAGATTTTCACTCTTCTGGAAATAGCACTCTGTCCCCTTCCAGTATTTTATGTGCCCACTTTTAATTAATATTGGGGGAAATAAAGTGGAAGATTCAGTTGACTTGAACAGAATAGGTCCTAAAAACTAAAACCTGGATTCTGGAGATGCTTGAGGTTTTAGTTAAGCTTAAGGACTTCCTGCCTTGGTGAGTGGACCTTTGCTCTGCATTCAGCTCTGAATTTTTAAGGTGATTCCTTTTGAAAATAAGAAGAGTAAAAAATTTTTTTAAAAAGAAGTAAGAGCTATGCACTTCAGTTAGGATACTCTGTCAGTTAAGGCTCAGATTCTGCAATTTCTTTACAGACAAAACTCCCATTTAAAGCAAAGATGAGCACTGCCTGAACTCAGAATTGAAGAAGGAGCTGTTATGGTCATGCAGTCTGACCCCTGTACGAACAGGCTACTCCTTTACATCAACAATCTGCTGAGCAGCAGCTGTTAACTTTTTCAAATAACCAAATTGCTTCAAAACATGAAGTGTTTGCTTCAGAAATGAGTGTCAGTTATAAGACATAACCATTTTTCTTAAGAAATCTTTCTCTTTTTTAGAAGATAATTACCAGTTTTGCATTAGAGACTCTGGTTATTATACTACACTTCCAAGAGGGAAAAAAAACCAAATTACAATATTTCAGGCCAGTATTTCTCTTGCTTTCTAATGGATTACTTTTGCTTTTCAAAGCAATGTCCTCTGATTATAGTCTTGCAAAATTTTAACTTCCACAGTCTGCAGAAGTAGTTGCAACTTTGTGAGTTAGAATATGTGTCAACAAAATACATCTTTTTTGTTTAGAATTACTAACTTTTCGAGGGAATCTAGGAAAAGTAGATGTCATTTGTGTTTAAAGTTTGCATCTGACACGAAGCACAGTTCATCAGGACTCAGAAGGATTTGAAACTTCGAAAGTGTGCCTCCCAATTCATGGGTAAAAGGATCACTATCCATTATGCTTACAAATAAAGCAAAACGCAAACAAATGGAAAATCCACAGTAGATCACAGGCATAGTTTCTGTGCATTTGAAAGCATTTATTTTTAAAAGAGTTCCTGGCATGTAGTTTCTTCTCACTGCAGTGTTTTTCACTATAGATGGATTTACACAGTCTTATTTTCATATGTGTATATATTTGGAAGACTGTCTATGCATGTATTTCCTTGGGGAGGTCTTCACAGTAGCTACTGTGGTCGACTCTGGTATAAGTAGATAAAGAGAACTGTGTTGGTTATAAATAATTGTTCTTTGTGTGCTATACAGAAGCACTTTTTGGTAGTTCCATTTGCATGTAGAGTATTAATTAAGAGATAACTGTCACTGCAGGTTGGCTGCAGAAGGCTGCAGGATCCAGCAGAGAGATAAATGCCAATGCCAAGTCATACAGGTTGGAGAGCATACAGGAAGTCCATAATGAAAAAATAGTTTAAAATTAAAGCTCACTTATTACTAGCTTATTGTATTCTATACAGAGATGAAGAGGTCCAAAATACAGTTGTTAAGGGTAGTACATACCAGGTGCAGGGATTTGGGGGTTTGTAGGGGCTTTTTTGGGTCAATATACATGTGATGCACTGGAAATTGAAATTTTGGGATGTGATCAGTAAACTTGTTAGGAGGGTATAGGTGCCCTTTTTAACAAGAGTGTGTACAGCTTTCAGCACACTGGGAAGTCCTAGAACAGATTGCAAAGAGTCATCTCAGCTTGATTCAGAAGGCTTCTAAGTGTCCTTCATGTTTGAAAGTGTTTTACTTTCTAATTAATTTAGCCAGAAGACATGTTATTTCTGACCTTCAAAAACCACTGCCTGTCTCATCCAAGTTTTAAAAGATCCTTAAACTGTTTTATTTTTTGAAAAACCCAAACATGAAAATAAAAAAAAAAAACCTTGCAACCTGCCTTGTCCTGTTGAGAGCAACAAAGTTCAAAACAGAGATATATAGCTATTCTTAATGATCCTTTATATGTCTAACATGTTTTTCCACAGTTTGGGGTATGATTTTGGGTTTATATGACATAATAGTGCCATTTAATATAATATGAAATCTTCATTTCCATGGACTTACACCAGCAAAAATCCCATTAATTTCTGTAGAGATATCTACTTTACAATTTGTAATTTAATACCATTTTCTTACTGACATTGAAGTCAGTAAGAATCTCTTTACCGCTTCAAAATAAGACTCTCCTTCTGTGTGTTTGAGATGCAGATAGAGGAATTTTTTTCTTCAGTCTCAGTGACAAGGGCTGCCAACACTGTGAAAAGAAAAATGCACTGTTCTGCCACAGCTGAGCAGCCTAAACAGAGCTGTCTACTGTTGTATTGCTTTAAGCAGCCATCAGAAGTTGTATGTAAGTTGGGTATAAGATTTATGCAACCTGGTTGAGATTAAAATAATGACCTTTCAAATTTTTAAAGTGAAATTACTTTTTCAAAGTATGTAACTTGCAATGCATCTTGAGGTAATAAATTGATAATGCCAGGTTTTTAGGGACAATATAGATACATGAACAAGCATTCATGCATTAAAGAAATTCATGAAGCAACAAAAACTACACATTTTTAAGACTGTGTTTCAGCTCAGGAAAGTTTTTGTTGCTTCATGAATTGTAGTCAGAAAAATCTGATTTATAACTAGAATAGAAAATAAACAAGATTTTTTCTTTCTTCTTAGTTTCATTGCCAGCAAAATCTCTCTGCTTTAGGAGTTTGAATCTGGTGGGACGATTTCATAAGAGCATGTGTTTTAGAGCTCCTCAGAGACTCTGGGTTATCTGTTTCAGCCTGCCCACTCTGCAACAGCAGGAGATCATTATTACTGCTTCTCTCCCATCCCACTTTTCTTCTAAATACCATGTTCCAAAAGTGTCTAATACTGTTTTCTCTAAAATACGTTCAGTGAAGATGCAGTTCATCCAGGCACCCATTGGTGCTATTGAAGCAAAGTGCTTCTCCAGCATGTGATGACCTATAAAGGATAAAAGCTGAGCAGTTGTTGGGTTCATTCTTTGTAATGCCACGTAAATAAGCTTAAATGTTGCAAATAGGTTGTTTGGGGTTTTTTGTGGGTTTTTTTGTTTTGTTTTGTTTTAGGGAAGGCAGCTTGTACATAACTGTAAGCTGTGGGTAGTGGCCAGGTAGAAGTGCCTGAGTCTCTGGGGTCGAAGGCACAGCTCTGCCCTGCTCTGCCCTGCTCTGCCCCGCTCTGCCCCCAGTCCTTCCCACACTCCCTTTCCTCCTCTCACACCCGTGGTTTTAGGCAGCACCCATGGACTGAGTCACAGCCTTAGACCTAGTTTATAATATACTTAATATACATTAACATACATAAATTCCTATACGTTACTACCAGTCCATTGTTTCAGTCTTTCCAATTGTTTAATTGCTATCTTCCTATGGGTTGCACTTACCATACTTATCCCTTTGAGCTTTTCCATATACGACATCAGTTCTGCTTCCGACATTTAAGTTGCCATCTTTTAGATCAGTGCTGATCATGGCAGAGAACACTGCAATTTTCTTAAACATAATTACCTTGTATGTATGTATTTAATGTATCCATTATTAGCTCAGGTGTATTTCCTTTTTAATGTTCTTCTTGCAACCAATTTTCTTTGTGTTTTACTTTCTATGGGGACTCATATCCTTAGCAAATGTATTCACCTCCTCACATACTGCTATATTGAATGTGTTCTTGCTGGAGTTTGCCTATTTTTTCTGTAAATCTATTTTACATTTTCATATAAGATAATTTTTTTGTAGTACATAAAGATCATTTAAAGTCTTATCTTTTCAATTATGAAAATGCCAACAAAGTAAAGTGTGGTTTTCCTTATAACTGACCTAAAACAGGAGATTTAATTACTCTTAAGTCCAGTATATTTGCCTGTGAAAAATAGCTTACTGTTGAATCAGGGTCACATATTAAAAACAAGAAATTTTGCTTTTTTAAAATATGGGCTTTTTTAAAATTTGAGCAGAACAACAGAATGTTTTTCTAGGTGGATACCAAAAGAAACAGAACTGGGAGAACATCGAAGGTTGTATTTTTTTGGGTTTTCTTAGAATGAAATATTCTTAGTGTTGTATGCCTCTAAGCTGTATGGGAAAAGTGTTATAATCAATCTAATTGGCTTTTGTCATACTTAATGATTTTTATGATTTATAAATGAGTTCGTTAAAACTTCAATAGGAGATATTGCCAAATATTTTTTAATGCCTTTCATTCCATGTAAAAAAAGAATTGGAAAGGAATATGCACATCATTTACGATTCCTCTAGAAAGTGTGGGGGGGTTTTTTCTTGATGTGTAGCTTATTCTATAAATGGCAATATAGATAGCTATCTCTCTTTGCACTTGGAATCAAAGAGGAGCTCACTGCAAAAATCTGCCAGTGCTGGATGAAGTTGTACAGAAATACATGTCCCAGCTGGTTGGCCTAGGGTTCTTCTGAAATATTGGCTCATCATGTAGCTGGCTTCCTTTTCTCTGCAGACCATGTAACTTTGTGACAAGAAAGCAACAAAAGGAGGGCTAAGGAGAATAGCCATCCTTTATTGGATGGAGGGGGAAAATACAGTGACGAAAGATGAGGAAGACTCTGAGGTAACTTAATGCCTTCTTTTCCTCAGTCTTTTATAGTAAGACCAGTTGTCCTCAAGGTCCCCAGCCTCCTGAGCTGGAAGAGAGGTATAAGGAGCAGAAAAAAGCCACTGTAATCCAAGAAGAAATAGTCAGTGACCTGCTGTGCAACTTAGACACCCACAAGTCTCTGTGGATCAACCCAAGGGTACTGAGGGAGGTGGCAGAAGAGCTCAGTGAGCCACTTTCAGTCATTTAGCAGCAGCCCTGGTTAAGTGTGGATGTCCCAGGTGACTGGAAGTTGGCAAATGTGACTCTCACCTACAGGAAGGGCCAGAAGGAGGATCTGGGGAACTACAGACCTGTCAGCCTGACCTCAGTGCTGGGGAAGGTCATGGAGCAGATCATCTTGAGTGCCATCGTGCAACACGTACAGGACAAACGAGATCAGGCCCAGCCAGCAGGGGTTTATGAAATGCAGATCCTGCTTGACCAATCTGGTCTCCTTCTGTAACAAAGTGACCCACTTAGTGCATGAGGGGGATGAGTTGTCTACTGAGACTTTAGTAAAGTTTTTGATACTTTCTTCCCCAACGTGCTCCTGGAGAAACTGGCTTCCCATGGAGTGGACAGGTGAACTCTTTGCTGGTATGAAAACTGGCAGGATAGGCAGGCCCAGAGGGGTGGTGGTGAATGGAATTGCATCCAGCTGGCGGCTGATCAGTGGCAGAGTTCCCCAGGGCTCAGTACTGGGGCTAGACCTGTTTAAATTTTTTATCAGTGGTCTAGAGGAGATCAAGTGTGCCCTCAGTCATCTCACAGACAACACCAAGCTGGGGAGGAATGTTGGTCTGCTGGGAGAGAGAAGGTTCCACAGAGGGATCTGGACAGGTTGGATCAATGGGCTGAGGCCCATTGTCTGAGGTTTAACAAGGCCAAGTGCTGAGTCTTGCACTTGGGTCACAACTCCATGCAATGCCACAGGCTGGGAGAAGAGTGGCTGGAAAGCTGCCTGGCAGAAAAGGACCTGGAGGTGCTGGTTGACTGAACATGAGCTAGCTATCAGGAAGGTCTGGCTTGAATATTAGGAAAAATTTCTTCACTGAAAGTGTGATCAAAACTTGAAATGGGCTGCCCAGGGAAGTGGTTGAGTCTGTTCCTGGAGGTGTTTAACAGACATGTAAATGTGGCACTTAGGGACGTGGTTTAGTGGTGGACTTGGCAATGCTGAGTTAAGGGTTGGACTCAGTGATCTTAAAGTTCTTTTCCAACCTGAATGATTGTAAGACCTGCCTGTGAGAATTAGGTTTATTTATAAAAAGTTGCATAATTCCCTGGTGGTGTTACAGCCTTAATCAACTGATTTTTGCAGTAGCAGACATCTATCCCCGCTGAGGGTGGTAGTGAGAGCTTTGCTAATATCCTCACACTTCCACCCCGCACCCGACACGTGGTGATTTCTGAACTGGGAAATTCAGTAGGCCAGGGCACCCAAATGATGCATGTTCCGGATGGCTACTCATCAGTGCACTGCAGCCTCAAGGAGCCATGTAGCACTGAGACAATTAATAGATTTGAATAAATGAGGGAATTTACAAAACAATTAAGGAAACTTGGCCATGACACATTTTCAGGCAACGTGGTATTTTGTATGATTATGATTTGTGCAATCAAGGCTCTGTTATGCCTGCAAATTAATGAGTGTAAATTGAGAAGGAGAAAGAAAGCATGTTGAGAAGTGTTGTGTATAAAGTCCAAAGATACTACTAAGATGCTGATTTGCTTCAGACAGTACATATACGTCTGGAACATATTACTGTAGCTCTCCTCTCTAGTAAGAGAGGTCCAAAGCAAGTAAAGGAGATTTGTTCCAAGATTAAAAAAAATATTGTAAAAATTCCTAATTTTTTTTATTGGAACTATTCAAAAAATGAAATATAATGGTTACCTTAATCAGTTTGAGTATATCATAAATAATGTATTAAATATTCCATCAAGAATAACCAGAAATTCAGATTACTGAAGCAAGCAATGTGAAAAATCAAGGTGTAGCAAGAAAATTTGTTGGAATTTTATCTTGAACTAGAAAATGTGCCCACTCACTACTTCTAAATTCATAAGTTAAGCCCCGTAAAATGTCATTCCCCCGTCCTTGTTATTTCCCCGATTATAAACCTTGGGTTTTACACAGGAGTTACTTGACTAATAGTAAGTGCTCACTTTTCTTCCAGGACCAAGCCTACATCTTAAATTATAGTAATATGTGCTGTGCTTTTCACTACAAGGAGGGGTAATTGATATGTGGAAGTATTAAGTAAATAGTTTGTGGTGAGGCTGTCAGAGGTTTCTTTCCAGGGAAGCTAATTGGTTAGGACTTAGCGACATGTTTTAGAGATATTTAAGGTACTATTTGATGGGATAAACTGAATATGAAAGAAAAAAATAATTAACATGAGTCTAGCAGTGTACAAGGGAGGTGGAGGGAAGGTAGTTCAAGCTACTGGTGCCAGTTTGATTTATTGTATTAAATTTAACATTGAGAAGCACAGAAACTCTCCAGCATAACTTTACAACTAAGTACCATAAAACCGAATCATTACATGATGGAAAAAAGTCCCTTTTCCTCTAATTTAAATTTAGATTTATAGTTATGAATGGTAACCATGCAGGTTAATCTAATTTTGGTTTTAATATAAATTATGTAATAAAGCTTCTTCATATTCTGGTACATTCCACACCTACAGGCAACATAACGCTTTATTCAAAAGTAGTCCAGCAATCTTACTCTGAGTAAGATCTGCGCCTCACTAAGGACTGTAAAGAACCTCTGTATTCACAGGGTGGATTAGGTAACTCTTTCTCTGCTGCATTCTGGCCTAATTATTGTTTAATTGAAGGACTAAATGCACTGTTATTATATAGTAAGGCTTTATTTAAATCTGTCTTCCTCCATGATGACTTTAAGATACTTTCAAGATGCAGAAGTGGGATGTAGTCACTGTGTATGCACATTTTATAACAACTTGGGCAGATGGACACAAGTTTGACAGGTGAAACATTTTGATAGGTTTTAAATAGCATTTGTGTCTGAGAAACACTGCATAAAACTAAGAGTTCTGCCAGAGTAACTCCTGTGGTAGAAATTTACAGCGGTGAGTTTCCCTGTATGTGTGAGCTCGGAAAACTGGTCCTGTTTCTCTGTCTCTGTGCCTGCTTATCTGTATTATTTTATTTCATTAGTAGATTTTAGACAAGAAAAAAGTAGTCTTGTATGATAAACATTGTTCATTGAAATATCAAGTCATAGCAGTGTTAGTTTCTAAAGGACTTAAACCAGTTTATTTCAGGCAATTGTCATATTTTCTTCTTTTCCATCTTTTTTTCTTGTTTGAAGTAGAATATTCACCTTTTGCTGATACAAGAAATAAATTATTTGTTTTTCATATGATATCTTGACCCATATTTTAAATTCTTTTTATTTTTTTTATAGGTCCTCCCATGCCATCATCCTCATCTAGTCCATCAGTTACTGAACATTTACACTCCCCTCCTCCATCACCCAATCTCCATGACAACCAGAGGTGGTTATTAAGTAATAATGCCAGCCAGCCAGTTCAGGACTCTGATACAGATGAGGACTATACTGCCGGCTCATATCTAGTACAGACCGGTGCTAATCCAGTATCTGTCCCAGGTCATGGTAAGAAGAGGACACTTTGTCCATAGTTTAAATACCCTTTTATTTTCCATCCTCTTAAGAAATTGTCTAATAAAACTTCAGTATCTCAAAATTACTCTGTATTTTAAACTGGTTTTCCCTTAAATGCCGTAAATTGTTTGGTTTTTACTGTAAGATAAGCAAGAGTAGAAAATAACTGCTAATATATAAAAGCTCATTGAAGTAGATTAAAAGGCAATGCTTATGTGAAGCAATAGCTATTAATGATTTATTATGTAATGTAGTTTTTAGCAAGTGACTAACCTTTAGTTGTACTTTTTAAAGGGTAGGCTGAAGTTGGTTAAACTGTCATGATATTTAGCTTCATAGTGATGTAAAAGTTGTCTTTTACAACCTCATCAAGTTCAGCAGGTTCCAGCCGTTCCTTTCATTTCCTAAGGGAAGGAGAACAGGATTTTTTTACTGGATAGGGTACTTAAGACTGAGGAAAAAACTCTAATGGAGGAGAGCTGTGTGATGACAGGAGGCAGTGTTGGCTTCTGAGATGTATGTTTCCATGTTTCTTTTCCTTCCAACCAGTATCAGTAAGCAAAGGGAAGTGGCATACTTGAAACACCAGTGCCTGCTTAAACATCATGCCCAAAGAAACCCCTGTTTTTCTCTTTTTGAGATGAGAAAATATATTAGCCACAGGTTTACATTTTTGTTGCATGACATGACTGAACAGATTATCTTGGTGTAGGCAGACTGGAAGAATAATTTTTTTAATTCACAACCCTTCTCAGATAGATCAGCAAAGCTTGGAACAAGCCACTTTTCACATTCTAAGAACTATTTCTGTCTTTTGATTGTTAAAATTTCACCTACAGGTGAACCACTAGAGGGAGTTTGGAGAAATATTTTTCTGCAGATTGCACATCAGCTGGTTGGACAGAATTATTTTGCCAAGCAAAACACTAACTTTGAGCTTCTCTTCCTAACTTTGAGTGGAATTTTGATTTTATGTCTAAAAGGCCAGTCTGCTAAGAGCAGTTGTGCATGTGAATTTAACACACACATTATGTGAATTTGGATTAAGATCTTTAAAATTAATAATGGTAGCTTTATTTTTGCATGTTCAACTTGGTCAATATTTAGTCTGTGAAGGGCTCGAAGAAATGGTCATGCATTGTCATAATAAGGGTATGTTGCCTTTCTTTTATGTCTAGGAATATGAAATCTGTTAGAAAATATATGCATTATCCAAAAGGTAGCCTGATTTAGTTCAATAAGTCAATATACTTAGATTACTGTATCCTCCAACCCTTCCTCTATAAATGAAAAATGGAAAAGCAAGACAAAACTGCTAAAAATTTTGAACAATTGGGATGATCTCCTTTGCATCTCTTAGCCTCTTAGGAAGCTAGTAAGTCTTCATCATTCCTCTAAGTTTTAGTATTTTTGCTGCTTCTGAAATTTTGAACAGTTTCTTGACAGTTAGTTTACCGATCTTCGGGAATGTTCCTTAATCTGTTTCATCTCAGAGTAGCTAAATTAATTTCATCTGATCCTATGTCAAGTCTTGGCCTTTTAGCAGAACAACCTAAGAGGGGTTCTGTTTATGAGTCGGACAGGAGTTAGCACCATGGTATTTGTTGAGACAGTTGCTCTTTGTAAGACTTTTGCTGAGCAGGAGGAAAACCCAGCATACTCTGCAAGTATGTGTTCATTTTCCTTTTCCCTCTCTCTCCCCACTGTTTTCCCCTGTCTCCTTTATCTGCAGATGTCTGATGCTCACCCCTTCAGTGTATATATGTAGTAGAAGTGTTTGCAGTTCCTGCTGTCAAATGATCTTTCTCTCCACAAGATTAGACTTGTTTTTAGAAGTGTTTCAACTTGCTAACCATGTGTACTGTATGTACAGTGATTGCCATAATTTAAGTCAGGCTTGTTGGTTTTCTGCTGGATAAGGAGAAGATCAGAGGTGTTCAGGTAGTGGACTTACATTTCCACCATCAGCTGCAGGAGCAAGGGTTTGTGTTACTGGAAGAAAGATTTCTTTCACTCAGCACGTACATGAATATTGGTTGGATTATCTACCTGATTTGCTTATGGTTGGTTTCTCATATCATATGCTGATGGTCTGTTGATGGGGAAAATGTATGTTCTTTGTAAAACAGGGAAAAGCAGAATTTAGTAAGTTAGCTACAACTTTCTTCTACTTGATGATATACTTTGCTATGTAGCATTGCATTGTAGTATGTGGATCTCTCCAAATCTGCCCTGCCAAGTAAATATAATTTGTGGCCTTTAGTATGCTATTATTTGGTTATTGCATTTTCTTTAGCTAAATTGGTAAGTAATGCAGCATGTGTAGCCCTTTCACAGAGAGAAAGGTTTTTTCCGCCAGTTGTCTTTTCTCTTGCATCTTCATGTAAGCTTTCAATGCTATCTAATCTTAATGGGTTCAAAGAAGTCCAGTCATTCAAGATGACTTTGTCCAGTGTTTATGTTGGCAGAGGGTGGGAGACCACTGCTGACCATTTAGGGATAAAAAAAGTGCTTACTGAAAACAATTATATTATTGAACTGCTTTCAGTTACATTGACTTTATTTGAATAGCAAGTTGAATTAACATCTCCTTAGTCTATTCAAACATCTGATTGTTTTCCTTTAGAATGAGTTCACTTGATCAATGTAGTTTATTTGATCAGCTCACTCAAAATTTAAGGGATCTGAATATGTGTGTAGAATTATATTAATCTAAGATGTTGGGTTTGATTAGCTTGTTTTGTTAACCAATGGGAATTAGCTTCCTTTACTGGAATTAAAAAAAGAAAGAGAAAAGAGAATTAGTAAAATGAGTTATCAAATGCTTACCACATGAGAAGCTAAGGTCTTCTTGGAGGTATTACTAGTAGCTTTAAAAATTCGGATCAAGTGAGAACTGTTGTGGACAGTTTAATAGGAATATTCCAATTTCTTTTAAGAGCATTGTGTTATTGAGTCATGAAATTCAGGAAGACATAAATTTTAGGACCATCAGTTGTAACTCTTCTATTACATAGCATCTCTGATTAAGTCTACTTGTTCCTCTTCTTCAGGGTGCAGCTCAGTATGTGGACTGTTCCAGCAGTCAGCCTATTTGCCTACTGATATTAGAACAATTTATTTACTACATTTATTATTTTTAGAAAGAGCAACAACATGGTTTATAAGAAATGGGGACATATGAATACATATGCAGGGGAATGAAACAGTTGTTTAAGTGAGAGAGTAGAGTGAAGTAGGAGCTGGGAGGAAAGGATTCTTGAATATGATTGAGGTGGAGAGTTTCCTTATGTCATTCAGTCTGCTTAAAAAACAATAGAAATTATGTAATATCTGCATCTTGATACATTTCTTAATCCTTTTCCATGAAAAGTTGTAGATGAGTCAGAATTTGGAGGGGAATTTATTGAAATTAGTAGCAGCTTATCTTTGAACACAGAATTTAATATAATGAGAAATACAGTGCTAAATTATTAGTTTAAGCAGAGAGTATGAAGACAAGATATAGTTAATATTTAATGCTTGCTACTGATAATGAAATTGAAGTGTCTGAGTTAGAAACTCAGATTTGAGGATTTTTACCACCTAAATTGGAAATATTATGGGAGAATCATAAAATGAAAAATAGAGAAGGATGTATTTCACAGCAGCATTTCTATAGTGCATTTAAACATCAAGGTTCTCATGTTTCTTAATAACAGTTTGTGATGATAGTTTATCTAATGGGAAGGTCTGAAAAAAATTCAATATAATATAAACTGGTTTTCAGTTGTCCTTGATCAAGGATCTGCCAGGTAATGCACAATAAACAAGATTTTGCTCTAGCCACATGGGAATTGCAGATTGATGGGCTTTTCAGTTCAAAATGGCTAAACCTTCCTACAAATTTGGAAATCTAGAGCACAACTCTGAATTTAAGCTTGTGAGAGAGAAAAAATAATGTAATAAAGCTGGTTGAATGAAAACGTATTCTAACTCTCTGCATTCAGAGGTCTCATTGTAGGACATCTCATGCTACAGATACCAAATGTGCTGTGGCATAATTCTCCTGTAAATGGAGGAATTTAGTTCATGATGACTCTTTAGAACTTGATGGGAGAGCTTATACAAAAGTATCTGCGATACGAAATTATTGTTTTTATTATCGCACAATATCAAGAAGCCAAGGTCAGAACCTTCTGTTTTTGTACAAGTAGCTGAGAGAATAGGTGCCCAATGATCAAGCCTGGCACCAGTAAAGACCATATATAACACATGTGCAGAGCATAAGTGTGAATTTTATTAGGTGTTCTTTAGGGGTTTTTTACTCTTCGCATTTTCCCTCCATCTCTCATGTTTTATTTTTCTGCACAGATACCACAATTCATGGATAACCAGCATAACTAAATAATCTACCTCACTTCCACCTTTTTCTTTCCACCAAAAAACAAAATTAAATGGAAGTGTGATTGAAAGTACACACAGGGATTTATGTTATAAGTTAGTGGAAGACGAGAGTGAACTTTAAGGCATCTTTCCTTCCCTTGCAGTTCCTCTGAGGGTAGGAAGAGGATAATGGGATTTCTCCCTTCATACCCAACTGGCTTGTGAGAAGGTTGGAAATAACCTATGCATATTGGAAAGGCCCCTGGCAAATTAAGTCTTAGCCAATGTGGAAGTGCCTTGTGTGGCTTTCTGGTAGTTCTGCTTTAGTGCCCACTAAACACTCCCAGTCCTTATTCCATCTCTGCTTTGGCACAGTTATTCCACAGAGGAAACTACATGTGCTGGTGAGCTAGAACTTGGCAGCCAGGCTGTCACCTGCCATGTAATTTCACAGGAGGAGTTCTTTTGATTTTGTAGAATATTCTTAGTTGGAAGGGACCCACGAGGATCATCGAGCCCAACTCTAAAGCGAGTGGCACACTCAGGGATTGAACTCACAACCTTGGCGTTATTAGCACTGTGCTCTAATGAACTGCATTGTAGTAGTTCAGGTTATTGGGCAAGCAGAAGGGGGCATGGGAGGGTTCTAGGACGCAAGGAAACAAACATGAGGTCATGAGATTGAATGCTTAAAAGCTGTTTAGGCTTTTTTCAGTGAAGTATAAATTTGCTTCTTTTTCTTTTCATTGTTCTCAGACCTGGCAGTCATCTGGAATCTCTGAGGGTATCCACATGCCTTGTTTTCTTTGTTCTTCTACACATTGTTTAATGAGATTTTTATCTCTTAACTCATAATTCATGATAAATTTTGTCATTGTTCTATCAGTATGCACAATTTGTCCTGAGATATGAGACTGGTCCTAAGACATGTTACTTGAAAAATTGACTCAGACCTGTTTGGTTTGAAATAGTCTGTAATAAATAGGACCAATAGTTCAAACTAGGAGGAGTTGTATTGAAGAACATCATGGGGATATGCTATTATCTTGGTTTTATTTAACATCCTCATTAGTTATATGGATGAAGGAGTAAAAATGGCACTAAAAATTTCCCAATGATACTAAAAAGCAAGTGTTCTGAGTGCCAACTAGAGACAAAATGTTAATAGAAGAGGGCAAGGAAAGACCATTAATTGTATAGCCAGAAACTAATAAAATGAAATTAGAACTGAAAAATATAAGCTGGTTTGAAATGTGGAGTATTAAGGAAAAATCTAAGGAGATATGGTGTTAGAGAGTTTTAATTAGGCATAAATCTGCAACATGGTCTGACTCACAAGTACAGTTTGAGCTGGATAAGCAGATATCTGAGCAAAGAGGAATTCTTTGACAGAGCATCAATGGAATATAAGTTTGGAATTCGAGAATCTTGCTCTTTCAAAGTTCTTGTCAAAATCTCATATTGCTCTTTATTTTACTGTTCAGATATATTTGTATGTATATAATATTTATATATGTATATATATATATTTGAGGTTAGAGGTATGACTATATGGGAAGAGGTAAGAGATTGACTCAATACATGGCCTAAGCAATAATTAATTGCTGGCAAAGGGAAGCTAATAACTAAAGATAGAATGGAACATGTTGTGCGCGGTGTAGAGATACAATAAAAAGTAATAGGATGAAAATAAGGAAAGGAAAGATTAGGCACATTTTTAGGAAAAAACGTTCAACAGTGAACTACATTAAGATATCCAAGTCTGTCCTAAGGAAGTGACAGAAGCTCTGTCACTTTGTAACATGAAATTAAAATAAATAAAAATGTAACTCATACTGCTGAGAACAAACCTACATTCAATTAGGAGAAGGTGGACTGAGATAACCTCCTGGAGCTTTTCTAGTAATACTTGTGTGCGTTTCAAATCAGGGATACGTGAGTTTGTAGTTAATGACAGAGATTTCTGTACTAAGCTATGGCTAAGTGTGTTATGCTGGCAGCCTGCGTGCTGAGATGCATTGCCTGTTTAAATGTAACAGAAAATGTAGCCAGTAGTCCTGTAGCCCAGACTTCACTCTGAAATTGTCCAGACCTTCCACAATAAATCATTTGCAAAACAGTCGCTTTCCCTTCCCACGTGCTGGACCATTTTATATCCTGCAAAATTACAAAATAAGATTCCCAGCTCTCAGTGAAAACTGCCAATGTCTTCTGGGCATGTACATACTCATGTAAATATTTTGTAAGCAAAAATGTTGGATACCCATAAATTCACAAAGTCCGTGATGCTGAATAGAGGTACTTGACAAGCTTTCTGTAAATACAGAATAAGTTCATGTTATAAAAATACATGCTGACTTTTTTTCTCAGGGCAGAGACAGTTCTGTTTCAGCCAGTGTGTAGCAGTGCTTGCAGCCTTCCTTGGTAGCTAGAGAAGCACGTAAATCTCTTATGGTCCAAAGTCAGACATTGCAGGAAGGCAAATACCTTTCAGGTACTACAGATCAACAGATTTGTCTGTTCCAGTTCCTTGGGGCAAATGTAGTTGCCTTAAAAACTTGAAAATTGGGCCTTGAATGCTAGCCAGTTTATTTTTTATCTCTTTTTGATATTTGATTTCAATTTCATGAATCCATCTTTTTATCCTCTTTCATTGGTTTTTAAGCCAAACTTCTGTCAACATTGTTCCCTTAATGTACAAAAATGTACATTTGTTCAGTTTAATTAAGCATTCAGTCTGTTTGCCAAGAGCAAATTACAGTTCCCCAATCTCACCCTCACCCCTCCAAAATCAAATTTTGCAAAGTGGTGGGCAATTACTTCTCATATCTGATTGTTGTTTGTTTTGCTCTTAAGAGATTTTTGTAGATTTCAGTCTCTGTTACTTAATAGAAGAGCCAAGACCCAATTATTTCTCCTCAGATTGTGGCCTTTGTAGCCTTCAAAGAACAGTCTCCCCCACACCTCCTGTATCATTAGCCGCAAAATATCTTTCCAGAGATGATTTTGGCCTTTTCACAAATCAAAGGATTCAGAGTGACAAATTATCCATCTTATACTCGAATGCATGCCAGATGGGACAACCTGCCAACTGTGTATCATGGTGCAGATATGATCTGATGTAGACATTTCCTCCACTCCTCCTTCCCCATCAAAAATCATATTACAAAAAATGAGGCAGTTTAATAAAATCTGTGAAGATAAATTCATTCTGAAATACTGCAAAACATAAAAGCAGAATATCATTTTATAGAAGGAAGAATGCTGCACCCAAATGTCAGCTCACTTGAAGTGAACTAACATGTACCTGGCATGATAGGTGAACACGAGTCAAAAATGCATCCTTCCCTCTTGCCAGTGCTTGCATACACATCGTTTCCTTTGACTGCTTGATTACAGAACAGACATTCCTAATTGTAAGATAAGGAGCTTGAATTTAAATTCTGTCACAGTTTAATCGAAGAATCCTGAAGTCGCAATCAGGATCGAGGATGTACTGCTCTTGTGCAGAGAGTAGGCTCTAAGAAATTTATGGTAGAAATTAATCTGTAATACAGAATGTAAGAGGAGAAGGAAACAGTCACATAGAGAGTTTATTTTCATTGTAGATTACAAAGCTGAGGACTTCACCCAGGTACTGCTTATGCTGGCTTCCAGAGGAACAGAGGTTATGTGAGTGCACAGCAAATAACTTGTATGAGATCAGGAGCAGATGCAAGTGTGTCACATCATTACATTAAGCTCTTTTATTTTGGTTTTTCATTATTTTGTTTTGGGGAAAGGTCTAATATTTTTTAACTCTGTACTGCAATGCAAAATCTTTTTTAAAACCCCTTTTTTAGGAAGGGAGGACTCAAGATCCTACACATGTTCCCATGTGCTCATCACTTGGGGGCAACAGTCTGAATTTACAGTTTTACAAGCCTTTCATATCAGCTTTAATGCTCACCAAGCCTTCATGGATTTGTGAATACAAAAGTTCTTCTAGAATCATAGAGTTGGAGGTTGTGAGATTTTAATAAAATCTTGATTTTTAAAATTTTTTTTTTTTTTTACCTAATTTATTCAATCATTCCAATGATTGCTATGGATTCTGTGCTTCTGAGGAATTGCTATTGGATTAAGTGGAAGTTGCCAGTGGGGGCTTAATACAGAAATCAGGTCATTGTAATGCAACTGCAACATACGTTTTATTCTATAATGTTGAAAAGTTCCTGTAGCAAAAAAAGAATAGATCATTTGACAAAAATTAAAAAAAAATTCTGATTTGTCTTCTCATTGCCTTTTGGTTTCCATTTGAACTCGTGAGTAGCTGTAAGTTGGAGGACCATGTTTCAGTGCATTAAACATGCTGCTTGCTGAAAGTAAACAGGACTCTCGCAAATTCTGCTGGCAGATGCTTGTTGCAGTCTGTCATAGGAGAGATGCTGAGGAATTTGTGCTTGAGTCACTAAGCAGAAAAAAATAATGTGCATTGGATGATTGTGAAAACAGCTTATCTCAAAGTTGCTTTGAAAAGTGAAAGGCTAAACATTTGTCACCTTTAACATCCTTTATATTTTTAAATATTATCAATAATTTTAATAGCTTAAGAACTGTGCTTAAAGCATGGTTTTTCTGCTCTTCTCTCTCATACACAAAAGATTTCTCCATTTAGTATCTTTCTGTGTCTGACGTAGCATTGACATGAATTTATTTGTCACTAACCCATTTGGAGTACACAGGAGTAGTAACCCTGCTTTGTAAGGATGCAGAGATCTGACTAGAAGGCACATCAGCCTTCCTTTCTCATGCAAGGCCAAGGATTCCTATTGTCAGATGCAGTGGGCATGAAAGCAGCAATTTTACAGCACAAAAACTCCAATAACATTTACTGCGGTTGGCTGCGATTGCAATGCACACAGGCACTGCTCAGTCTTGGTTGCTTAAGCACCAGCTTCCCTTGGCTTTTTGCCAGCCTGCACGCTCCAAAGAGACAAGTCCTTTAAGGCGAAAGAGTTTTCCTTGTAACTTGCTGTGGGGTAAACAGACCATTCAGGCATAGTTTATTGCATTACATACTTGACTATGCATACTGGAATGCAGCAAAGTAATTGGTAGAATTATTTTAATCGTTAGAATTCGTAGGTATGAGATACGTTCTCTGAGCCAGGAGGGAGGGGGGAAAGAAAAAGTAAGGATGTTTCTCTCTGCTAAGTTGCTGATCATTTATTACAAAAGACTAAAAATATTCTCTCCATGGGAATTCTGTATGTTTACACTAGTATGCCTGCTACAGTTACAGAAAACAGAATTAATTTGCCTCTTTATTGCTATTCTTCTCTTGAAGATAAATCCCCTAACAGTTAGCAGGAAGATACAGTGTCAAAGAACAGTTCTGTTTATGTAACGGGATACTTTGTTGTCATTAAAAAAACCAAACAAAACAAAGTCCTCAATTTGGAAATACTGTAATTGCAGGATACTTGCAAATTAAAAGGAAGTCAGTTACTCTAAATTTTGCCGCCAGTCCAACTCATCTTTGTGTTGAAAGGTACTCTGTTTTGCAGTAATCAGCAGGAAACTTATCCCATTATTGCCATAACCTGGAAACTCCACATGAAATAGCCTCTTAAATATTACTTTGTATGCATTTTTTGAAGCTTCAATTTAACACTGCACTAGCTATTCAAACAACATACAGTGGAATTTATTTGTAATAAAGCATGCATATTTGAATATACAGGAGGCTGACTTGGCTATCACTGAGTACAAAATATCAGCTGCTTCTGGTTGAATCTTTTGGTTCATTCAGAAAGGTTCAAAGAAGAGTAAAGCTTTCCCTTGATTTTGTTGCTAGTAGTTGGTGTAAGGGTGCTTGTTTTTCTGCTTGTTCTTAAATGCAAGGACCACAAGAGGTTTTGGTTGAATCTCCCTTCTTTCTCCTCAGTGGCATCCTACAGTGTGTTCAGGAAAGCTTTAAAATACTGTCTGTGGCATTTCTTGAGTCTCTGGGTTACTTTCTGTTGGTTTGCCCTCTGCTGAGTGGTGAAAAGGCAAGGATAGGGGTGACCTTGCACCCCTATCTCTGTGTACACACTTCAAAATTGCTTCAGAAAGAAGTGAAGCACTTCTAATGAATTACGCTTTTGAGTCTTTGGATCTGCACAGCATCTCCATCAGGTTTTTACAGCTGGACTCTTCATGTAATTGCTGCTGGGGTGAGATGCACAACATGGGGTTTTGAAGCTATGTACTTACATTGTTTTACTGGCCAAAAATACATAACATAGAGGGAGCAAGAGACTTCATGAAATTCACACTTATATATCTTTATGTTCTTCACCCCTTTCCGACGTGCTGCTGATTTACCAGCAGGCACTTAAGATGGGGATTAAAGAAATGGAAAAGCTCAAAGATACAGTTTCCTAAAGCAGCTGTATATTAGTAAAGAATTTGTTTGTTACGAATGTGTGATACATGTCCAAAGATCTATTGATTTTTATTGGTACTGAAAAATTAGAAAGAAGCACTTCACCATTTTAATCTTGTTGACACCAGAATATAGAGTAATGCTTACAAAAAAAAAAAAAATCCACCATTAGAAACAATAATTGATACCTCATAATTTTCAGTTTCCAAGTACTTTAGATCTTAATGTGCCTTCAGGTATGCAGGATTTTTGGCATATTTATCTGGCTAATTCAAAAATAATAGGTCTTTTTCAAGTCTTTTTCGTGCATTTTTCAAAAGATACAGTAGAAAGTTGTTACTTATGCCTTGTAATGTATGGTTCTCAAAATTTCAAAATTCACTGCAGGATTTTTCTTCAGATGTCCTTCCTGATCTATTTCCTCAAGGCCTTTAATCAGTGGTGTGTAATGTGGAATATTTTTCTGTTTGTTTATAGTTTTGTATGAATAACTCAAAATAATTGGCATCAGAATGCACCACAGCATCATGTATGGATCCGTTCCTTGCTCAAGTTGAGTTATTTCTTATTTTAATCTAGTCTCCTATTTAAAAGTCTTTGTTGTCCCTCTTAATTGTAGTGAATTCTGGCTGTTGTGTACATAAGCCAGTAAACACATATGGAGGATGGGTTAGATATTTTTAAAACTACTTTCTAGCTTCCAGAAAGCCCTCCAGAATAAACTGCCTTGCAAGCCTCCTGGACTGGAGGCCCTGAGGTACATTCCTAGGCAGGGTGGAGGAATCAGCCAGTGTACTTGCATTGTTTTGAGCCTGAAAGGGAAATTCTTCCCTCCCCTATTACAGAGATTTATACTGTTAGCTAGGCATTTAAAATGGCTAGTTTTGTAGAGACAGACCAGCAGAATAACAACCAAGTAAAACAGTACAGCCTGCCCACATTCATCTAGTTGCTTTATCATTAGTAATAGTCAGATCAATATTTCTGTTAAATAAATTTATCTGGAAGTTCTTTTGATACAGTCCTGAGCTTTGGGTGCAGCTTTGCTTTATTATAATATAATAGCTTTCTATGCTCATGGCCACAACAGACCAGAACTTTTTTTCCCCTTTGTGTATATAAAAATGCTTGAGAGAGAGTTAAAATTAAAACTAGTAAAGAATGAAATATATTAAGGCATTTAAACCACATATCTCTAAAAGTAAGTCGCATGTAGTACCAGTTCTGTGTTAGGGAAGTTGGGGAAGCTTCCATATCCTTCATGCATGCTTTAGCAATGTTGATGTTTTTGTATGGTATGCTGCCCCAGATTTAATCTGTTCTGTCATATCTTAGGAACAGACAGTGACTATAAATTTTGCACCTGGAATCTTAAACTACCATGTATTTATGTATTTTTGAGTGATGGATAGGATTCTGCTTCTACAAAAAGTTCAAGAAATTTGAAGGCAGAAAGAAAATCAAGAGAATGCTTAAAAGATTGTTCAGGTGGGGTTGTGTATGTTTAGTAGTATATAATTTTTCTGTGACCCTAATCCTGAAATAATCAAATGCGAATACTAAATAGTCTATAAACAATGCACTAACCTTTCATCTTAGTGATGATGATTAGGGACTCTCAACTTGCACAAGTGTAAATAATGTCTTATATCCTGGCAGAATTAAGTTGTAGTTAATATATGCATATGTTTCTGTTTCCTGTTACTGCACTCCCATGATTACAACAGAACTGAAAATGTATTTAAAGAAATGTGAAAAGCATATTCCTGTGGTTACAAAGACTTGAACAATCCAGTGGCATTTGCAGATGGCCTTTGAGAAAACCTCTTAAGAGGCATGAAGTACAGGAACCTTGAGATGCAGTGCTCTTTTGCTGCTGTATCGGCACTGCTCTAGTGCTGTTTGGTTCTTTTGGAGATGTTGAGTAGCAAAGGAAAAAAATAATAGCAGATGCAGTATTTCCACCACTCAAAAACATTCTCTCTGCTGACGTAAGTACCAGACAGCTCCTTTGCCATGATTCCTGCCTCCAAGTGCAAAGTTCTGTTGCTCTGTGGGTTAACAGCCCTAAAATGGTGTGCTGTTTGCATTGCACTGTCTGAATCCCAGAAGGGAAGGATGTTGCCCCTTGCCCTAACTGTCTGTTAATAGTGACCATGAGATACGAGTGAAGTCAAGTGGTGATGCAACAAAGCCTCTGATTTGAACACACTAGAAAACTAGATCCCTTTTTCTTGGAGTATTTGGTGTTTGCCATGATAGGAATAAAGGTTTCCATTACTGCTGTGGAATATCAGTGGAAAACTAAATGTATGAATAAGGGAGACTGCTCATCTGCACCCCGTATCAATTTCTGATGTTGTTCAGACGTCTTATTGAGGAGCAGGCATGAATCCCCCATTCCACTAGAAGCATATGCATCTGACTGGGGGGCAATTTTTTCTAACACCACACATCATCTTGGAACAAAAGGCAGGGAGATGTTCTTTTCAGGCTCTTTCTGAGCCAAACTGCTGGTAGCCACCTTGAGGCAAACAGGAAAGAAATGAGTGTAGATGAGAAAGTAGAGATTGTCATGGACTCGTCTGCCCTTAACTTCATCCTTCATGACTCATCTGTTTAATGCTCCTTAAGCAGTCAGAAGTGCTGAGGAATGCTATATAGTCAAATCTACAATACAACAGATGCAAACAGGCACGAGCCTTTTACTCCCTGAAGTGATCTGTATGCATGGATGTAATTTTTTTCTTTTTTTTTTTGCCTTTTCGTTCTTTGGAGAGGTTGGGTATTGGGTTTTTTCGTCTTGTTCCATCTTAGTTTTAATCCTTCTTATCCTTTAAGTGTGCTCTTTTAATTTCCTCCTTTCTGTCTTTTTGTCCTTCTTCTTTGAAAGCATCTTTTTCTTATTAAGTCATTTAACCTTTATTAGGCCATGCCATGCCACTCCATCCTAGTTACTACTTTCCCTTTTTATTCTTCTTTCTTCTCTTTTTTAATGGACTCTTTTCATATCATTCTCTCCTCGTTCAGGCTTTCTATGTCCCCTTCCTCATTCCCTTTGTTGTTCTCTCCATGGGACAGGTATATCTCATGAAAAGGTGCTTTGTTCAGAATGTATCTGCCTTGGGGCAGCTATTTAATGAAAAAATCAGCTTTCCATCCCATGCTCCTATTCCTCTGAAGCCCGACGCAATAAATGCCAATTACAGTTCTACATAATTAAAATAACCATGTCATATTTCTTTTTTAATATTAGTGTCTTCACATTAAAGGAATGGAATGCTATGCAACGTGTATGTTTTTTGAAACAAAAAAATAAGAATTTTGCTTCTAATCCATATTACAACATTTGTTATCTAGAATTTTCTTTAACCCTTTTTTTCTGTTCTGAGAATAGTCAGCCATCTGTAGAAGGGTCAGCAAAAACACAAACATGAATACTTAGAAGTGTAGTTCCTTTATAATTGGAGATGAAAACTAACATCCTGCCTGCTTGTGATCCTTCTTACCCTGTTGTGGCAGGAAAGCTGTTAGAAGAGATGAAAATTGATCAGAAAAACCATGCAGTCTTTTCTCTTGATGGCTGCTTTGGCTGTTGGGAGAATTTGCAGCTGCAGAGAGGCCAGAAGATACAGAAAATTATCAATCTTGTGGTTTTAACAGGGCAGGATAATCTTAACCTTTTGGGTGCTAGGCTACTTGTCTGCCCCAGGGAGCTGAGATGTTCCTGAATACCTTAATAGCCTTACAAGAGGATTAAAAGCAGAAATTAAGGAGATGTTGGTACCTGTAATGGCACGAATTTCCCCAAATGTGACCATTTTTGCTATAGAGTAGCTGTTTTCAGACTTCTTGGTGAGATGCTCCCACTTGACCTGAAATGTCAGTCTTTAATGTGTGAATTTGATATGAAGTGGCTCTTTACACTCACTCTGTGAAAGTTAACATCTGGATTTGTGCTTTTCTCTGATCATTTTCTCCATCTTTTTTATTTCTACTTTATACAGTTTTGTACGCCTGCTGTTAATGCACAATATTGTGCAAATGGCTGTATTTTACTAGCTGAAGCTAACAATTGGTGCAGAAACAAATCTGTTCTAGAAATAAGGATCTTACTCCCTGCAAATGTTAATATTATTAGATTATATTTTAAAATTCATATATTTAACAGACAAATGTCAAGTTTGGAATTTCAAATTTCTCTGAAGACATTACTGATATAAATGAATTACTGAAAGCTGTATTAGGAACTGTGTTCTCTATAGTATTTCATGCTCACTTCATCCCCTTAGAGAAAGTGTTTTTGTTCAAGAGGTGAGAGGCAGTCAGCAAGCAGGACTTAAGCAGCAGGGCTGTGTATAAGAAAGCTTTTTGCGTAAGTGGAAGGATGATAATATTAGAGTGGCATCAGGATATGATTGCAGTGACAGTGGTTGTGTCTGCATGTGAGATGAATGATTAACTGTTGGACAAAGGACAAAAGAGTTTGAAAGTGCTGGGAAAAAAGACGCAGAATTTTATCTACAGTATGGAAGCTTTTACAAACAAAAAATAACCTGGCTGGACACACACCGCTGCCTTGGTGACTCTCACATCACACACGAGTGCAATCACACCTGAGGGTGTTTTCCACCCCTGAAGGAGGAGCTCAGAGAAAGCTGAGTAGTTAGTTTTGTCCAGCACCCCAGCTCGTTGTCCAGCAGGGTCCGAGGGGCCTGGCGTGCCCTGCAGAGCAGTGCTCTGGCTGTGCTGGTGCTGTCCAGAGGGCTTCAGTGGTCACAGGGAATTAGCTGCCGTTGTCATGCCGAGCGGATGAACGTCCGTGGCATAGATAAGCAATCCAGGATCTCTTCCAAAGCTCTAGTTGTGTGGCTGGCACCAGTCTACTTTAAAGGAAAGAAAATACAGGCAGTAAAGTTCTGAGGCACCCCACATAGTAGTCAATGGGGAAAAAAACCCAAATAACAAAAAAAAAAACAAATCCAGAATTTCTCTTTGAAGAAAATTTCACAAACAAGATAGCTACTGCTTTTATGTCCTAGGACAGAAGTTCCTCTTGGGTGCCTTTGTCCTTCCCTTGTCAGTCTTTTTTCTCAATTTTGTTTTAAACATCTTTCACCATTCTTTCTTCAGTATTTTATCATTCTCTTGTATGCTAGTAGAAACATCTTTGACATGTCTGAGTGCTTGTGTCTGCATATTTGCCATTGTGCTTTGTTTTTTCCTTTCCCAGATGTTTGCATTTTTAAGGGATTTCATTGCATAGAGGCTATTATTTCTCTTTTTTTTTTAAAGGAAGGAGTAGAATACTTAAATTGCTTTTCTTAAGGCACAAGGAAATCAGCATATATTTTTTTTCTTCTCCTCTCATATTTTAGAAACTTACGAGAATTTTACTTGCGATTATATTATTAGTTTATCAGTCCAGTAATTGCTCCTTCATATTTCTCAACCATATGTTCATACATTCAGTATGTCATTATTACATGTATGGTGCAATAAAATACTGTGCAACAGAACAAAGTGAATTACCCAGGGTATATTAAAATTTACAACGAATCACATAAAAAACCGTGGGGGGAAAAAAGAAAAAAAAAACCCAGAGTGGGTTTCACATTATTATAATCCCTCAAATCTGTATGGCCCTTTAACTTTTTTTAATTATAGATATTTTCTTCTGTAGTTTTCTCACTCAGAATATAGAAAGCAGACACATTGACTCTATAGAAGTAATTACCTTGTAAAGGAAAGACCTTACAAGAGTGTAATTTCTGTTCATTAATACAGCGTTTTGATCTGATTAATGAGACCAATATAATTTTGTATCTTAGAACTAATAGCTTGAGTTATTTTTTTCAAAATTGTTCATATTTTATTGGCTGTTTATTTTCTATTACATTGCTTTTCAGATTTATGGAAAGTACTTGTAATTATCATATCCTTCATTTGATCCAATGAATATATTTTACTGGACAGCTTTATGCATTTGGTGTTACATTTTTTGTTTTGCAGCTGAACACCAACTTCCTGATTGCTCTTGTGTGTGTAGTTCTTTTGTGGTCTTCTTCTAAGCTGCTGTGATTTTTGCATTTACTCATTAGGCGTGTGCGATGTGGGACTAAGTATGATTTACAAGTTAGACGTCTCAAGCAAACTCTCATTAGCTACTCTTGTAGTTTTGAAGATTGCAACTTGGCATTGCACCATATACTTGCAATTGAATTTTAAATAATAATTTCTAGGTCAAAACCCAATAGTTGTTAGTACAGAAGCAAAATGTTTGTGAAAACTTTTCCAAACTGATAATTGAAATTTCCGTAGTACTTCTGTACTGCTATGAGCAAAAGCAAGGGAGCAGTACTTTTCTGCCTGGGGCTTTTGTAATCGTACACCATAGAGATAGGAGCTGTATACAAATTTAACTTTGTCTTGTATAGACAGCACTTTGTGTTTAGTCTGAATCCAATGATTTTAAAACATCATTGGAGGAGTCATTTTTCTCTTGCAAGTAATAAACATGCCACATCCTTAAAAGACAAAGTGTGAGACATAGCTGTAATTGCTCAGTTTTGGTGCCAAGAATAAGTGGTTTGAAGAAAGCTTAGCACCCTTTTCCCTAGGGAGATGTAAATTATCACAGGCAACACCAGACACAGTAACTTCTCACTTGTGTGCTAGTAAACAGTAAGGACATGTCTCAAGTATAAAAGATACTCTTAAAGTAAAAAAATGTATTTCTGACTTGTATTTATATTTTTATTAACAGTAAGTTTGTATGTATATGCACAAACACCTAGGCTATGGTGTAAAATATTCATATTCCAAGAGCTGTAACAGTGCTGCAAATATCAAACACAATATGATTTATTCTTTATTCTGTAAGAGCAGATTTCTTTCCTAGAGCTGTGTTCCTGTGTGAATGCAAAAAGAATTGGGGGTGAAGAGGGACCTTATTAGTGTATTAGGAGTGAGACTGAGCCTAGTAAGTACTTCTCTTAATGTTCTTTCTTGATGTTTATTTTTTAAATGAGATTTTATTTGTTTAGTAATGATTCTAGTGAGTTTCTCTGTTTCCACCAAAAAAAGGTAAGTAAATATAGTAGAGGAATGGTGGATATGTTTAAGCTCAGGCCTTAATGAAATGGCCTAATTGATAGACACTGAGGATACTTTAAATGGGGACAAACCCATCTGCACAGAAACTAGTCTGCTATTCTCTCTTGTTCCATGTGCACAAACTGGAAAATTCAAAGTGCATCTCTGTTTAGTGAAACTTGTTTCTGATGTAGAAGAGACACGTACCAGCTAGTGTTGACTTCTATGGCTTAAGTACCAGTGACCAAAATTACACTGGTTTTATCAGGAAGAAGAAGCTCTTATAAAGCTGTTTAGGACTACTGGTATTAACAAAAGCCTCCACCATTAAACAAACGACTGAGCACTAATTCTAGCAGGAATAAATCTTTGCCCATGTTCAGTGAAGATCTGTACCAAGTACAATGCAGCTTGGAGTATCTGGAGAGTTCATCATGTCGGAGTTCACACATCCTGTTGTGCGCAAGCCTGATGAATTGACCAGCTGGGACTGTGAAAACTGGCTTGAGATTAGCTGTACATGTAACTGTTATAGAAAATGACACTGACATCAGCAGCAGCACATCAACCATCAAATTTCTTTACTGGGATTTACTAAAGAAAAGATAGCATAATCTCTCATTTCAGTATATGAGTCATTTATTTTGATGGCCCAAACGATTTTCCTCTCAATTCTCACAGTGTGAGAAATATTCAGTAGTGCCCCCATGGCCTACATTTGGGTGAGGACTGAATATAAACAGTAATAAAGCAGGAGTCATGCCTCTGGCAGATGTGATGTTTTTCTGCAATTTAATGTTTTGGAGACATGATAAATAATAATCAAATGCCATTTACTTTAAGAAGCTACAAAGCTCCTACTGGAAAGAAACAATGAACAAGATTTATGTCAGGTCCCTGAGCTTGAATGAGGCATGGGCCCAGGGGCATTGCAAGTGCCTTTATTTTATATACTTTCCTACTAGTCTGACTCACCCCCAGGTTATTGTCAGAGCTAGTCAAAACCAGGACATGTTCATCCATGTGGTTGTCCGCTGGCCAAGGGTAGACCTTTTGCATACCAGCAACCTCAGCCAGCTGGGTTCTAGAAAAAGTATATCCATTTTGATTCATGGAGTGAGGGTGTAAGTTTCTTATATCTAAACTTCAGGGTATTAAGGTCTGGCTGGTAGCAGCATGTCATGGTTTAACCCCAGCCAGCAACTAAACATCACACAACCACTTGTTTATTCCCCTCCCCTAGCAGGATGGGAGGAAGAGAATTGTAACCGGAAAAGGGAGAAAACTTGTGGGTTGAGACAAGAGCAGTTTAATAGTTGAAATAAAATATAACTAGAAAAAATAAATTATAATGGAAAGGAAAATAATAAAGATAAAGAAAGATAAAGATAAGTAAAGCCCATGAAAGACAAGTGATGCAAATGAAAAGAATTTTGTTCATCACCAACCAGCTGTCCCTGAGCAGTGGCTTCCCAGCCAACCTTACTTCTAGTTTATATGCTGAGCATGAGACCCTGTTTTATAGAATGTCCTTTTAACCAGTTTGGATCAGCTCTCCTGGCTGTGTCCCCTCCCAGCTTCTTGTGCACCCCCAGCCTCCTCACTGGTGGGGTTTAGCGAGGAGCAGAAAAGGCTTTACCAACTTTCTCAGCCTGTCTTCAGTGTTCCAGTCCTCTTCCCAACCTCATGGCCCTCCTCTGCACTTGCTCCAACAGTTCCACGTCCTTCTTGTGTTGGGGACACCATAACTGTACACAGCACTCCAGGTGGGATCTCACAAGAGCACAGTAGAGGGAGGGAATCATCTCCTTCAACCTGCCGGACACACTGTTTTTGATGCAGCCCAGGGTTTGCTTGGCTTTCTGGGCTCAAGTGCACATTTTCTGGGTCTTGTTGAGTTTTTCATCAACTGCTAGGTCTTTCTCTGCAGGGCTATTCTCAACCCAGCTTTTAGGTGTGCCTGAGATTGGCACAGCCCAAGTGTAGGACTTTTGATACAATATAGAGATTATCGTTCCTTTAGTCTATGGACCACTCCTGTGAAGTGTCTGCAAAAAGTTCATAAATATCAACAAATGTCCACTGAGTTGGTCTAGTCCATGACTTGACACTCCATCTGTTCTAGTGGTCACTCAGGACAGGAGAGGCGATGTGCTACATGGAGCTATTGGGCACCAAGAGCAACTTGGGTCTGGTCACTGCTGCATTGCAGCTGCTTCTTTCAAGGCTTCTCCTCCACTGGTTTAGTTACTAAATATTTGGAATTATACTATTATTATACTATAATGCTATCATTATACTATAATACTATATTATTATACTATAGTAATTCCTAAAAATACAGCTCAAATCATGGGTTACAACAGTTTAAAGGTATATACATTTCAGTCTTCACCCCTGGACCCTTTGGGCCAGTTTATAGAGTTTAACATTGCAGTGAACTCCTCCCCCTGCTCCTAGCCCAGCTAGCAACAAGGAACTCCAGATACAACAATTCCCATAACATGCAACTTAAATCATCGTTCAGTTTTCCCAGAGTCTGGTGCATGATTGGGGATGTGATTTACCCCCTCAGTGCCATGCGTCTATCAATTGTTTTGGAAACGAGTCCTGTTTTCTGATTCAGTTTTTCAGGGGGTGCTGTGTGACCATAAAACCTGCTTTTCAAGGCCCAGGATAGTATTCCAGCTGGTGGCATGGGTCACACAGTATGTTTGCAACCATTCAGTGTCGCTTCCACCATTGTAAGCACATGGCGAAACAGGTTCACGGTAGTGTGATATAATCAATCTGCCAGGCTTTCCCATATTATTTCAGCTTTCACCCTCTCTATCAAAAGCTACTTTATTAGTTTGATTATGGTGCATGTTTGACATTCTTGGATAACCTGTGCATCAATATGTAACTTCAACCCCTCGGCCACAAGCCCATCTATCTGTTGCATCCCTTCCTAAATGTCCTGATGTGTCATCAGCCCATCCAGCTATAAAAATAGCCCACCCTTGTGTTCCCAGTCCAGTTCCATCTGAGCCACTTCAATTCTAGCAGCTTGGTCACCTCACTTGTACTTTTACAATCGCATTCTCTACCCGAGCAACAGTATCTTGCCGTAATTCAGCAGCCCAGAGGGATGTATCACTATGTTGTCAGTTGGCCTGCTTCCATTGCTATAGCCACCTCCACAAAGAATTTGCCGCTGTCCCTGAGTCAGTACAGAAATCAAGGACTGGCCACTTTTCTTATTCAGCAATGTCTAAAGCCGGCTTCACTTCAAGTCACCTCTGCAGACTGACTTGATTCACTTTGTCCTCAGCACTTTTTGTGTCCTGTCATGTAGGACTCCACACCATCAAAACCAGCATGCTGTAGGTATTTCGAAGATAAATTATTCTTTGTCTTTTTCAGAAGTTCTGTACAGCTAGAAAAGATTCTGAATATAAACCCCTGAAAATGAAAACTCTTGAGATTTTCCATTTGTCTCTAAAGAAGAGTGTATAATACATGTAATGTGCCATGAAGTCTCTACTTACCAAAATTCAATAGATCTTCATCCAAATTTTACTGAGAGCTATAAAATATTTTGGAATCTATGCTTGAAGTTTGTGATGTTATGGACGAATATTGTGATGCATGCATCTTACTTTGGTAACTGTTTTAGCAACTCAAAAATAGCTCTTAGTTTCTGTTCAATATTTCAGTGGTATTCAGAGATTTGAAAAGCCTTGAGGAGGCTATCTACAAAGGTTTTTACTCCTCAACATTTTAAAAAATTAAAAGAGCAATTTGATTCAATGGTTATTATTAAATGGTAACAACTAAAAGAGGAAAACTTGGAACTGAAACATACCTATTTAAAAATAAATATTCACACATACAGGGCTCTACTCTGTTTTCATTGCCAGTTTAGGCTACACAATTAATCAGTGCTTCTGTTATCTTGATAATATGTCTGCTTGCTGTTGTAAATGACTTGCACTTGCTGGTGAAGTTGCTGACAGCTATTTAGGCTTTCAGCTTTCAGAAATGCTTCTAATTGTACATGTTTGCGGCTTTTAAAAACATTTGCTTCTTAGATAATTTTTGCAGCTAATGTACCTCGAGGTCTTCCTGTTTGTATTTAATTTCTTTGGAGTTGTATTTCCAAAGTGTAAATCCCAAATAGATTTATTTCACCTGAGATTATAAAGCAACCCAGTAGCTTCTCCTGAAAGATGTTACCTTGTCTGTGAGATTGGTTTATCTTTGTGGAAGACAGGACGTTCTCTTGTAATGCCACTTGTAAGCCATGAAACCTTGGTTAGGATGTGCACATGAAATTTTCACGCTTACATCTGCACGGAGCTAGGAAATTGGGCTGCAGGCAAATCTGTAGGGAGCAGATGGCATGGGTTACATGTGCTTCCCTACCCACAGGTGGTGGAAACTTGACCTATATCAGAAAAAAATCTGGTATTCTCAGTATCCCCTCCAATTCCACAATCTGGCAGCAGTGTGGAGTCACCCCTCAGCAGAACACAGAACCTGCCCTTCTTCCACCTCTCTGCAAACGCGTTTGTCTGTGCACTTCTCACTGTAAATTTGGTCTGAGAGCAGAGGACCTTTACCCATGAACCTCTTCCATTCCAGGCGCAGAAAAGAGCTGTTGGGCTTAATTGATTCCTGCAGCCCCCTGTGCTTTGGCATGTATTGTTAACCAGTTTCAGCAGCAAGACTGCTGGATGTACAAAGGCTCTCGCTTCCTTGTGATCACGCCACTGGCTATGCCAGGAATAAAAAAAGAGATTTCCTGACGTGCTCTGCTGCGATCTTACCATGAAACAATTCTTCGTCCTGAAATGTTTGGTTTTAGCCCCCGGTGGTAGTTATAAAAGCATGTTAAATACCAGACTTCTCAGCTTGAGACCATCTGTTTCCCTTGCAATCATGTTCCACCCCCACACACGGGTTCCTCATCGCCAGTGTTGCGGTTTCAGCGGAAGACAAAAAGGAAGATATTTTCCTATATGATAGTTTAGCCAGAAGATGGGCTTGGGAAACATGTTCAGGTGGAGGGGGTGTGATTATGCTGGATATAGAGAGGTGTTTCCCCACAAGTGGAAGGCAGCAGGCTTGCAGGGAGTGCAGTCATTCAGATCTCCGCTGGCTCTGTGCCTGTGTAAAATCTTGTCCCCTTTGACTGGAGCATAGCTTGCTTCATAAATCAGCAGTGTTACGTGGTGAGCAAGCTGTCTTCACAAGTGCTCTCCCAGCATACCTAGAAATGCTTTTGCCAATTTGTTACTGGTGAAATGACAGCTGTTAGGTATAAAGGGAGTTTACACACTTCCTGTACATTAAGTAATTTGAAACGCAAATTTTGCATATGTAGAAATTAGGTTACTATTAAGAGGTTTCAGATCAATCTTTTTTTAAAGAACTAAATAATATGTGGAATCTATAATTCTGCCAGAAGGACATAAAACTGTAATTAATAATTTTTTTAGCCTTTACTTACCCCAGAAGAAGCAGCAACATCTCCTATGCTGCTGCAGTTACTTGGAAGTCAGGAGCATCATGGAATGAATTCAGCTTGCATTTGCTAATAGTTTATGGGAGATTTCATCACATTTCACTGCACCATGGTGGTGATACTCTTCGTGCTTATTTGTGAATTTTTACCATTGTTTCAAAACCTTTATGTTCAAAAAAATTACTTGAGCTCTTCTCTTTTGGGATCCCTTTTAACATATGCTATCTAGTTGGCTATTTAAACCAAAGAGGGTAGTAGTGAGGTGTGATTTCTCTATCTTTTATTGTCAGTGTCCATCTGACAACTGCAGCAATGTTATTGAAGGGAACAGCTTACTATGACATGAATCAGCCATGTTTTTTTAAGGAGCTTGGTTGAGGCAAGAAGTTGTAAAGTTTAGCTGGAAACTGATGTAAAAGATCATCTACTGGAAACAGCTTTGTAGCAGCAACAAACTAGGACAATGAAAATATATACAGGAAAGACAAAGCCTGCAGTCATGTATGAAAATACATAGAGAATTTAAGTGTAAGGAAAACTGATTTTCTCATTTTTCTGTGTTTTATAAATTCTTTTAAAAATTATGAACTTTCACCCCTAATGTTTTGTTTAATATTGAAGAAAATTGTTTATTATCATTAATTATAATACAGTCTGTTTAAACTGTTCAGCTGTCCTTCACAGCATTTGCAGAATAAATAGTGAACACATACAAATGTCTAATTAAATCACTCTCCATGTCCACTTATACCTCTGAATTTATAGATTTGCTTAAAATGCTGTGCTAGGTAGGGGAGAGTTTTGTTGATAAGTTGCATGAACTGAGGCAGTCAGGTTGAAAGGCAGTTTTTGTTTCAACTCTTAGCAATTCAAAGTTGAGGTTTGATTTGAGAGTTAATGACTCAATCTTCCTTATGAAAAGGGAAGCAGGTGTACTGGAAACCCAGAATACCTTTTAAGAAACCTTTTGCAATGGATTTGTTCTTTTGATTGATACCTAACTAGATTTGATTGTCATTAGAATAGAATAATACCTTACTAAAATCAAGAGTGGTTTTGTTGGTTTTTTTTTCATAAGGAGGAAGAGCAAAATTCTAATTCATATGTAAGCCTAAAAAGCGTATTTAAAGTCATTAGAGAACAATAGTTCTTCAGTTTGCTCTTGTGGAGGCCTCCCCCTATTAGGCGTTTCTCTTCCTTGACACAGTTAAGAGAAAAAGTATTTAAAAGCTATTTTGGAAGCTTGGTTCCCTATTCTTTTCCTGTCTTCCATAATCTGCATATTTTTATACTTGATAAGAGATCAATTAATTGATTTGGAGACAAAGATTCATCTGGTGACCTACTGCTTTTCTTCTCTCATGCTCTAAGGCCCAAGCTGCAGTCTGTAAGAATTTTTGCCTTCACTCTAGAGGCCAGGATTAAATTCGTTTTTTAAAAGTCAAGCCAGAGTAAGCATCTCACTTCAATGTTTTCCATAAAACATTTATTATTATGATTTTCTAATGAGATTGTATATGCTTTCTCATTTTTCTCAGAACCTTTCTCTCATCTCTTCAGTTTTGTGAGGTGTTCTCTGTGTATTATTCATTCAACCTCTTTTCTGTGCAATTCTACCATTTTTCCCCCATGGTTTTCTTTTCATGTCACTGCCCCTGTTCCATTTTCATTTCCTCTAAAGCAAAACATGAATCCCTCTTATCTGAGTTCTTTCAAGTCTGATGAAACAAACTCACCTGTTTTTGCTTAGAAGTTTTATATTGTGTTTTCCCATTCCTAAGCTTATCTTTCACACATTTTATTGTGTGTACAGACAAGGTTGAGCATGCAGAAATTGGTTAAGAATTTAATTGCTTATAATGAAGTCATTTTAGGGGCCTTTCAAACTGCTTTTGGATTTGTGAATTTGCAAAATGTTCAAGGGATAGCATTATGCTATTGCAAGTCCATGACAAAAACTTCAGTTGACTTATTTAGTGAAGAATTTTTCCTCTGGCTCTTGGAAGTCGAGGAAAACTAGGGGTTTGCTCCTTCTTCATGAATGTCAGCCATATTTCAGTAAAAGTCAGGTTTAGTAGTAAAAGAGCCTTTATATGCTATTTTATTTATTGGGCAGAAAGGCAAGTTTTTGCACCACTGGTTGTGTCATCTGTAAACATTACATAATCGTGACTTGTGAGTCTAATTTTTCAGGTTAAAGGTGTTAATAGTTTAGGTTTTCTTAACCTGTACAGTAGTAACTATGCTTCTAAAATAAATAGCTTTAGCAAATTGTTTTTCTTGGAAGTGGTAAGAAGAAAATTCAGAAGACAAAGAAAAACATACACATAGCTCACTCTGGTTTAATGATTTTGGATAGGAACCAAAATTGTCTAACACCAGAAAATGCTAAGAAATCTATTAAGAAGTCATACATCAGACTTTGCAATGCAAACCGCACTTAACCCCAGTTAAGCATGGGGTATGAGATGAGTACACGTATTAACACGCTGTCTTTGTGACTGCATCATTGGAGAACTCAACTTACAGCTGAAGCATGTATCTTCTTTTTAACATTATTTGTAAATCACAATTTTTGCAGTCAAAATTAAGTGTCTATCTGTATTCAGTATAAACATAAGATGCAGGGTGAGCAAAGTGGGAAATGGCATGTTTTGCATCATTTTACCTGTGTTTTACCAGCAGATTTTGGCTATGTACCCAAAGGTTTTTCAAATTAATTCCAGTCCGCTGTCACCATTTTGGAAAGCTGAATTTTTTCTCCCCGTACAAAGTCTTTCAGGTGGACTTCTCCATTTTTGTGTCATGTTTTGTTTTCTTTCAATGAAAACCTGAATTCTCTGATTAAAGAGTTAGCCTTCAATTTGTTAACTATAAACATGTTTCTCCACTGATTTCTGAGAGTTAGCAGGAAAGAAGATTGTCTGAAGGTAACAATAATTGCATAACTTTCTCACTTCTCACTCTAAATAAGGATGAAAAATGACTTAATTTATGAAGATGCAGAAAGGTGTATTCTGAAAAAAAAAACCTGTGGCTAAGTGAAGCCTGTGATCTTGGTGATTCCCCTCCCCACAGACTATTGCTCTAGGAGATTGCAATACCCCAGCAGGGAAAAAGCCCCTGAGCCCACAGTCATGCAAAACATCTGAACCCCACTGTGGAGAAGCCAGGCCAGGAGCACACCACTGAGGGCTGCATTATTATATTTTGAATCTCTGGATAATATAAGCTGAGTGTCATTTTTGTGTCTCAAGTGGGCAAGCTTTTCTCATTTTTCACGGTGTGATACCAACTTTTCCCAGTTTGATCTTCAGGTTAATTGTTGGAAATAAGTCAATTACATTTTTCCAGTGGAGGATTTTGTTTGGTTTTACATACCTCAGGTCCTAAAAAAAGAATATAAATAATGTCTGTTAGTATCCTTGCTAACTACTCCGTGGGTTAGGCTGGGGTGGAAGGAGATGGCATTCGTGTAATACAACAGCAGGATTGGAAGTACACTATTGCTTCTCCTTCATCCTGTGTGCATAGTTGCCATCATGGGTTTTATATTCCCCATTTTATTTCATTTTCTTATAACGCAAAATCCTAAATGTGTTACCCCAGCAGGTTAAATTTCATTTTACTTTAGCAGTGTTTCTGTATTTTTCTTTTTTCATCTTTCTTCTTAAATCCCTCTGGGGATAAAGAGGCCACTATTAGGAAGGTTGTTTGCTGAACTAGTTCCACTATAGCTTTTTTCAATGAAGCTGAAATATTTATCTCAGGTTTAGCTTTCATAAGCTGATTAAGCTTGCACAATTCAGTTGAAAACTGGCAAAGTCCAGTTTACTTTGTTACTTTAAATGTCTGCCTTATGGATGGGTAACATCAGTGGTTTTCCTTGGGTGTATTTGTTCTCCAAATCTGAGTTCTTTCACCCCACATGCTTTCGTATCTACCATTTGTTAGCTGGGCCCCTGTATAGGTACCAGATAAGAAGACAATATCACTCTTTGGTATTTAAATTAAACAGATTTTGCCTGCCATAATGTTGAGTGCGTCCTACATATGTATTGAAGGGGTTAATGGAGTGGTTGCAGGCTGGAGGTGTTTATGTTGGAATGCTTTGAGAATCGATTACAGCTAATGGAAAAAAATGCTTTAAAAGTGAGCTGGTTCCCTTCCCACAGTGAACAACAGAGAGTGGAAACAATATTTAATAAACCTTTCAGAAGTAAATCCTGTGATTTTTCCTTTCACCACCACCACTTTCTTCTCAATGGGCAGTATTTCTTCCTGCAGTGTATTTGCCTTACTCTGTTAGGTATCAAGAGACAGTTCGTTGTGTCTTTGGGCAAAAAAATACTTGAAAAATATGTTCTGCTCATGTGTCCTCTAAGGCCTAAGTTTTATTGGCTTTGCAGATTTCCACTGAAATGGCAGGTTGACCAAAAAATAGCCAACCCTATGATTCCTTCTCAGCTGCCCCTAACTATCTGGTTTCCAGTAAATTGAAGAAATTTTGACTATATGCATCTTGTTTTACAAATAATGGGTGCTGCAAATTAAGATCTTTGTTTTACTTGGGTTAGAGGGGAATGTTGCATTTTCTGTTTTGCCTGTGTGCCATCTTTATTTTAAATATTAGGGCACTTAGAAGATCTGGCAAACGTGACCTTTTACTTGTGAAACTTCTGAATACATTACTACTTTTTTTGTTGTTGAGAGGGTTTTTTTACTATAGAGTTCTCATGCAAAGTGGAGGGGCTTACAGTAGTATTTTTGCTTTGCTGATTAAGATGATTGTATACAGATTTAAATTAAGGAAGAGTTTTGTTCTATTCTTAAACCTTGCTGGAAAATCCAAGGTTTATTTTCCATTGAGAATTGGCATGACTTTAAATGCAAGGTATATTTGTTGTGAACCATGAACAGTCTTTATGAAACCTGAAGAAGATTTGTGAAAACAGCCTGTAATAAAAATCACACATGCTTCATAAAACACTACTTGATAGATATCACTTGCACCATTAAGAACTAAACGACAAAGGATGTAATTTCAGTTCTGGCATACAATATTAATCGAAAGGCTTTAAAGCATCTTGCTGATGGGAACTATGACAACATGACATTGAAGAATTACAAACTGGAGACATCTATCTTAATCAGATTTTCAAAGTAAATGCCATAAAATAGAAAGTTATGTTATCTATCTTCATAGGGTCACATATATAGGGTATAGCTTTTCAGCTTGTTTATTCTAAAAATATCAGGGACAAAAAAATGTGCCTTTCAAGTAAGTTTAAAGCTCACTTCATATACTTTGTACAAAGTTTTTGTGAATAGATTAGTAACTGGTGCTTTCTATTTTTGCAGCATGGTTCTAAAACACTAGGGAGAGCTGAATTATACAACAGCTGAAAATGCACAGATATTATCAATATGAAGATTTTAGGGGAAATAACTATGTTCAGTGGATGTGAAATAGACCAAGTTACAAGTGTACCTTTAACTGGAAGTATAAAGCTCCTGTAGATAACACAACTGAAAGATATCGGTAAAAGTATTTTTTCTTCAGTTCCTAAAGCTTGCAGTTATTTTGCATGACTTGTTTCTTTGCCTTCCTGTGTATTTTTAACTGGTAAAGAACAGTGTCCTTATAGGGTGTGGGAAATTATCAACATTTGTGGTTTAAACACCAGTGTTGCATGTTAGGGACTATCCCACTGCCCTCCAGGGAGCCCCAGCTATTTCTCTCCTCTCTTCATCTGGTCTTAGACACCACATAGGAACCGCGGGATCATTTTGAGTTTCTCCACAATCAAATAAGTCTTTCTTCCCATTCAGAGCAGAAGTGTTTATTTCTCTTTAAAAAGTAAAGTTATGTTGAGATCTAAAGGAAAACGTGTAATATAAATAACAAAATTTAGGTTTTCTTTATTATTTCTGCCAAACTTAGGTTCATAAACAAGGCAGTGCAATCTTTCAGAGCTTGTTATTAAATTCACTGGGAGTTTCTCGCTTCCAGGTAACTTGACAGATTGCCAGACCCTGCAGACATTGTACTGCTGAGGAGACAAACACTGGCCCGCTTTGATCAAGCTACTTGTTTGCCTTTTGCCCATTTTCTGTTATAACAGTATTCACACACACAAGGTGCATATCTGGATCAAAGTGTCCTTGTCACTTCTCCTTATGCTTGTCACCATGTATCTAGCACAGGAGCACAGAGTGTGTCAAGAGGAAGTCTACAGCAATGGCTGCTGGTTAATTCTGTTTCCATCTCTATGTCCATTAATTGTAAACCATGCAGAAAAGGATGGGCAAGCTGACATCAAACCAGAGTGAAAGGACTCTCCTCTGGTGGTAGGCAGTGTGTCACCTCATTCCCTGGGTTGAGCGTGCGGTTTGGATCCTTAAAGCAGTTGGCAGCACAGAGCCAATTTGGATGTGAATAAGACTAACCAAATACTTGGGATTAACCACAAAATAAGTGCATACAGCAACTTGTCTTGAGTTACCCCTATGGCTTGTAGTAAATGATCAAAAAGGAATCTTTGAACCTTGCACGCCCTGGCAGAAAGAAACTGAACTGAAGCAGTGGTTCATTCAAAAGACAGATCTGCCTAATTACAAATGAACGCTTAAATACTCCCTTTTTTTTCTGAACACATAACCTGCTTTATGTTTTCATTAATTAAATGCAGCTTCTCATGGAAGGTGCTCCCAGACCAGAGCCTTCTGGAGTGATGGGTTTTACTTGCCCACAGAATCCCTGAAACCGTGACCGTAGCGGTACAGGTAGCCTGTCTTTCCCCTCCATAAGCAGGTACTTTAAAAAGAGCTCCTTTGGGAGCTCTACAAATAATTATGCCGTAATACCCACTCATTTCAATTTGCAGAGACTTCTGAGGGAAATCCCACTTCTGCTTACAGTCCTTTTGGAGATGTGACCATGTGTCAATTAGGTAAAATTTCAAATCCATTGAAGGGTTTTATTGAGGAAATCAAACCAGTTCTTACAGAAATTACTTTTAACTGCTAGCAGTCAATGGCTAACAGACCAGGGACCAGTGACCTGCAAACGAAGCCTTGTATTTTAGAAAACTGTATGTTTTCTAAAACATTCAGTCTACTCTGGATTCTTATTTCTAGCATGTATTATGGATATTTCCTTTACCGTGGCAGAGACTCTTCTAAAGAGAGAATAGAAAAGGAGCAGCCTGACCACAAAGAGTTAAGACTCTTGCAGACATAGATATTGAATAACATTTTGTTCACATTTGAAATGTTTATATCATAATGGATGATATAAACTTTGCTTTTGTGTTTGTCATGGAAACTCCAAGTTCACATTAATTATACACTGTTTGAAAGCCCAGTCCTTATCAAATGGAAATCACCTCTTTTGCTTAGATGAGTAGCTAGCTGATGGGTCTCAGTGATCTATCTGTTAGAGAAAGACTATCACACAAAATATGAAACAAATTACTTTTTTTCATGGATACTTGGTCTGCTTTTCTGCATCGGAATTAACCCCCTTTCCCCCACATGGCTGTAGGTGTCATAAATGTCCCTGCTTCTTATGCTGTTCAAATTCTGTAACAATTAAATGATAAAATTAATTAAATTTAAATTACTTTTTTGAAAAATAAAAGAGGAAAAGGTTTTGTGAAAGGCTACAGAGCTGCATATAATTTACCTCTGCAATTGAAATGACTGCTTTGCTTCACTTTGATTCCCTAGGGTAAATAACAATTTAAATTTGTTTTGCAAAAATCACGTAACCGTAGTAAGACAGCTTTCTACACAATTTCTTGTGACTTTTCCGAGTTCAGTACATATGTTCACACACATAATTATTGATGCTGACTTACTCAACAACTGCCTCAAAAATATGGAGTTTGTTTGTTGCACCTGAAGAACTTTGGCGGGCTAATTGCTGGGCCACTTTACATTTTCTTCTTGCTGCAGAAATCTTCTCTTTAAGATGAATGGGATTGCTGTACAGTCATTAAGGTCTAGACAGCACAAGAACGTTATAATTTAAACTTAACACTTTTAGATATAAGCCTACCTGTACCCTAATATCTGCTTATTTTTAATGTAAATTAGACATTCTCTTTTAGATTAAATCAATTAAGGTAGTATTTAAAATACAATTTAGAGCAAAGCAGCTGTACCTTTCTGGAATAGTTTTTAAGTATTTTAACCCCATTGCAATTTTTATCAGATTGAATGCTTTTTCTTCTAACAAGTGGTTTGTTGTGAGAGAGCTGTCCAAGTCCCAGGGCTGCTGTCTTTTCAATAACCAAGGGAAGAAGTATTTCTCTCTAGGGCTGCCATTTTCCAGCACACTGGTTGATAGGGAGGAAAGAGAAGTTACAGAGTCTCGACCCTAGACATTGTGGCACATGCAGGGCTATTATTACAGCGTGTCCAGTGCTGCAGAGTTTATGAAGTACATATTGTGTCATGCAACTCCCACTGTCCTTATAAACTCCTTAAATAGGAAAAGTAAAAAAACTGGAATTACTCTGGCAGTAATGCTGGTTTCTCAGGAGAGCTGTGTGAATCACCTAACATGTATGCCTCAGTTTCCCTGCTTCTGCAGTGAGAATATTTTCAGTGTCACAGGGATGCTGAGAGGCTGTTACTCCATAAAGACCGGTAGCTTTGAGAAAGCCTCGGTAAAACTCAAAGCTGTTCTTTAGCTCATCACTCCTTAAAAGAGTGAAAAAGGGAATCTGGCTCCAGCTTAAGAACTGCATTCAAAACATGACCATTGTGATGATTCTCTCTTCCTCAGAAATCAGTGTTGCAACATTAAGGTTCTTGTTAGAAATCGTGCAGCAATCAGAAGAACTGTGTATTGGGGAAATCTGGCAGGTTGAAGAAAAGATCCAAAGAGCAGTCCTCAGTGATCTCTCATTCAGAGTGACAGTGGAAGACTGAAAAAATTTAGAGAAATATAGATTTTAGCTCTGTTGATTTATAGAAAATCTAACATTGTTAAATGCAATTCTACCTGTAGCTTTTGCACAATTAGAAAAGAAATAAATCATTCTGGATTTTTCAGGCATTTTTGATTTTGAAGAAGCTGTAGATCCCCTGCCAATTGAAGCCACCCTCAGACACTAGAAAATGTCCCTGGTCAGCATTCTATGAAGAGAGAAAGTGGGATTGGAAGACAAGTGATCTTTGCCAGATTGCACTTGCTGTGGCCTTCTAACTCCCTTCTAGCCTCTTTTAGTCTCTTTTATATGTTCCTCTCTATCTTCAGTGTCAGTAATGTTTATATTTTACATGGCAGAGGGGACTTTTGGTTCATAGTAAATTTGTAGGGGGATAAATTTGTAGGGGAATAATCTAAATCTCTTATAGCTGGCCTATGGTCTGAGTAATACAATTTCACGCTTCCAGCATATTATCAGGGTAATTACTGGGTTTGTGCATTTATTTGGGGAGTACATAAATATCCTTTACAGAACCTTCACTATCCATCTTCCTCACTGGTAGTAGAGTGTGTGGGAAGGTCTGATACCTACTTGAGACAAGCCTGGCACTCACACCCTTCTTTGTGTAAGAGAACAACGATGATTAATCCTCTACTTTGTCTTTAGCAAAGAATGGTGCAAGACCTTTGGTACTAAAAATGATAGACTAAAAGATTGATTTTCAGCAGAGATTGTAAATGAGAAATTAATGAACAAGAGGGATGTCAGGATAACATTTTAGCTGGTAGGAGCTGCAGTGGAGGAGGGTTTTGCATTGATCATTCCAAAACTGTCCCAAAAGGCTAGGCAGGTAGGAGAGTCAAAAACGGTAATAAAAAAGAAATGTCAGGTCCTAAGAACAATTTTAATTAATCAATCTGATTAAAAATAAATTAATGTGAATTACTTCATTCCACCTGCCATTTTTCTATAATTTTGTAATAAATTTGTGTAATTAATAATTTATACAGATATATTTGCATATACACATGTGTAAATACTTACACAGACACATGTGCACATATATATAATTTTTTATATACACATGCACCTATATATTACAAAATATAAGGCCACAGTTAATTTTGCACCAGCTGATAAATAGCTTGTAATCTAAATAAGAAAAAGATTTAAGTAGATAAGGGGAAAATTCTTTGCTCTAGTGTTGGTCTGTTAACTTGCCTTTAGCTGCCTTGTTGAAATGTGGCTTAAAGCCCTTAATAGTGATTGCAATCACATGCAGTGACAGCCTTTGTGTCAGTGTTGGTGAAGATAAAGCTGACCAGTTGTATCCTACCTGGATGGGAATTTTTCATGAATATATTAGGGATTTGGTGTTGAAAATTATACTGGCAGTGTAAATGTTGTCATTCTTTTAATGAGAGATTCGACTTGGCTGTTGTTTGTGACAAAAGCCATGTTGACCACACAACATCACTGGAAAGGAGAATGTGGTTCTCAGAAACAAAATTATTCCAAAGGCTTGTTTTTTATGTTTAAGTCTATTCCTTAACATTTTCGTATTGTCTTATGTTCAAGACCTTGGAAATTGCTCACAGTAAAGTTAATTTTATATAGTCACCTGTAAGTTATTGGAAATTTCTGTTTCAATAGAAATACTTGTCCTGTGTTCTCTGTACCAGTGTTTTATTATTGAGTTTGTAACAATTTGCAGTTATAACCAGTTCCAAAAGGGAATTGCTTATGGAAATCAAACAACTAATTTAAAAACTACCTGAAAGCTTTTGCACTGCAAAAAAGTGCATGCCCTGTATCTTCTGCTCTGCTTAGCCACTTGCATTTATATTATGAAGCATGTTCTGCTACATTAGTTTAGGAAATATATTGCAATTTGAATTACATAATTGTTAAGTGTTACGTGTTTAAGTGTCATCACTCACTGCTGAAGTGTGGTAAATTAAGTGCCAAAGTTTCTTTAGTTTTGTGTGCATTGTATTGTAAAAGGTTGGTCTTCAATTTATGACTTATTAGCCACTGGTTTTACAGAACAAATTGTTAAAACCTAACATTGATGGGGGTATTTGATTGCAGGTTTTGCTGTTTTGGGGTTTTGGGTTTAAGCTTTATGGGCGTTGTGTGCTTTGGTTAAGTCAGAAAATATTTCCTTTTGTTTTGATGGCCTGACTCTCTTATCACCTGTGACTTCCTCCAAGCTGTAGTTATATTGCATGGTGTGAAATTGGAAAATCTGTTCTGTGTGTGTTCTAATGGATGTGACGGTCATTAAGTATATGAGTCTTCTGACGTTGTAATCAGATGTGAATCAGTCTGTTAAATATCCATGAAGCAACATCTGCTTCACAGAGTGACCTTCTGCTAAAGAATACTTAGCATCTATTAGCAGATCATAGTGCAGATCTGCCTTATTTGAAATGCACTAAACTAGAGTAGTCTACTGCTGTTTAGCAACTAGCTTGTAATAATTTATTGCAGTTAAATAAAGCTTAAAAAACGCCATTAAATAATTACAGGGATTATATGCATTTTGAAAACCTTTGTGTTCTACTGAAATTACCCATTTAATTTCAGGGTTGGTTTGTTAAAAAAAGCTGAAGTCTAAAGGCACATTAGGGGATCTGTCAGATGCTATTTTCTGTAGGTGTTAATAAAACCAGATTAAAAAAAAAACTGAAACAAATTAAAACCAAAAGCAATTTTACCATCTGTTGTATATTAATTAGAATGTGGTGTATCAAGGGTAAACTTGCTCTTACAGAATGTCACTGAATGTCTGCTAATAGAATAATATGCAAATATATTAGATGATAGGATTATATTGAATTTCTCGTTCTGCTTTGGTTGTAGCAAATGCCAAGATGTTGTGTAACGAACTTTTAATTTTTTTTCTTCTTAGAACAACCTCCAAATAACCAAGGCCAGTCGACCCTGCAGCCTTTGCCACCTTCTCACAAGCAACATTCAGCACAGCATCACCCATCCATCACCTCACTTAACAGAAACTCACTGACAAATAGGAGGAATCAGAGTCCGGCCCCGCCGGCTGCTTTGCCCGCCGAGCTGCAAACCACACCTGAGTCAGTCCAGCTGCAGGACAGCTGGGTGCTTGGCAGTAATGCACCACTGGAAAGCAGGTAATTACTTAGGTACTACTACAGACTCTGGCAATTCTAAAGAAAACATTCAGCTTAATGAAAGTTGACTCACAGCTAATACTTCCCCTCATTCAGCAAGCAAAACTGAAAACTTTTCAGTCCTAAAAAATCTGTCCTCACTCTAAAATGCACAGTGACACTCTTCTCCCTTGAAGCCTGTTCCAGAGTAATTAGAGTATATTAATTTTTCCAGACAAGCATTTTCTTTCCTGTTCATAATCTGTGACTTTTGCCTGTTTGAAGAAATTTCTTGCCTTGCTTGCCAGATAGGTTATGTGTCAAATATATACTGTCATACAGATCAAATGTCAAATAACTTTCAGTAATAGTTTTTAACTCTTATACTTGGTACCTTTAAAGAAATACCTATGTGAAACTTAGGTGTTTTTAAACGTGCCCAGGATTTGGTAAGACAAACTAATTCAGTTCTGGTGTAATGATAAATTTGTCCTTGATAACTGGCTCTAGGAAAGATGCAGCTAACATGAAGGGTGACACTAGCTTTATTAGATGCAGAATGATCTGTAAAAAAAATTGATACGACATACTGGCAACATATTTAACGTATTTAAAAGCTGAATTTACCTTATTAATTAGTACTCATGTAACACTCAATCAGCACTAATTTTTTATTAAGGAAAGCCGTAATATTTCAATTTAGTTATTAAACAGAGCATTTATTACTATATTGAAGTTGACAGTAATTCTTGAAACTGTTTATTAAATCCATTCAGGTTATTCTTTGAATCCCTTTAAATTGCATTTCATACCAAAGTAAAGATGATTTTGACTAATTTAAAACACACATGACCTTAAGATTCTCTTTTAAGTAGTTTTTGTCACCATAGATGTGACAGGCAACTCCTCTGTTAGACAGTTTGGAATGGCTATTTCTTTTCTTAGTTTTCTTGGACTCTCCTGTGTTGTTTATGAGACGTAAGCACTGTGGAACAGCATTCCACTGAAGATATTTCATCATCATATTCAAACAATTTAGTACATTAGGAAAGAATTTTCTTATAAAACAAATAAGTTTTTAGGGGGAAAAAGATGTTTGATGTTTTCCTGGTACTAGTTAATCTTAAGTAGATGGGTAAGGTCTTTGATGTTTGCTTCTGTGTTTTTATTGTGTTTATAAAGGTGTAGGACTACTTGAATGAGAATGTCACTTCCAAGCTCAAGTATTTTTTGCAGAGTAAAGTCTTTTCGTCTTTTAAATATTCCTGATGAAAACCTTAAGGTGTTTTGAGTGTTCAAGTTTTGAACACTTGTGAAAGAGGTAAAATGTAAAAATTTAATGTAAAAACTGACACAGCCCTACTACTGTGGTTTTTCTAAGAGTCTTACTTGGTTGGAACTCTGGAGGTGAAATACCCATCTTATTTGTCATTGATTTTTCTCCTTTTGGTTAAGATTCCCTACTGAGTGTGATTTTCAGGCTCAGTTTCAACTATATTAACAACTTTGTGATAGGTCTCTTTCTTCATATTTTTCTTTGACTAAAAGACAGTTTGTTTCCTCTTTGGCAATATTTTAGCTTATGCTTATCGTTGGGGTTTTTTTTCTTCTTTTTTTTTTTTTTCTGACTTAAATGTCCATTTAGAGGTAGAGAATGTGAATGTCAGCATATATACACATCTTTCTAGCTCTATAGGCTCATACTGATGATGGGTTGCATAAAAATGACATACAGTTTGCTGTTGTGTAGCTGGGCAGTGAATTGGCTGGGTTTGTGTATGTGCATGTAGGAAAGAAAGTTGTATTTGCAAAGCCTGGAGGAGGTTTTACTCCCTATCTCTCAGCAGTAACAGTGAAAGTGGCTTCAAAATATATATTTCATAATGTTGGATTCAGTTGTGTATTTCATAGTACATACTGCAATTTGGCTCTTCCCAAAGTACTATTAACAAGAATTAATGCGTTTGTGCGAAGCGTTGCTGTTACTGGCTAAATAGATGAACTGTGAGGTAACAGATCAAGGATGTCCAACAGAAACTCCAATTTACATTTTTTTAAATATAAAAAGACTCTTTGCCTAAATTTTTACAAGGATCTAAAACTTGAATGAATTATGTGAGTACTTTTTTCATCTTCGATGCCATCTTTAAATGACAATGAGGTTACTGAGCACAGGCAGAAATTGTCTTCCCTCTATTTGGGCTCAGTAAAATCTACATTAACAAAAAAAGCAAGACAGTAAGAGAATATTTCCTGTAGATTTCCTGCAGACTGCAGGACCTGTTATTGAACATTTCATGATCTCAGCTATTTGACTGGTCTCTAGCCTGCCATAAGTTAGGTTTATTTGCAGAGCTAATAGATCTGCAGGAGGAGCCAACACTAGAGAATAGCATGTACTTTGGAAAAAATCAAAAAACTTTCCATTTTGTTCTTTGAATTACTGGTTGGACAATGAAGGTCATGCAAATATATGACTACAAGTTAGGTGTCTCAATATGATAAAAGATGATTTAGTAGTTAAGTATTAGTAGGTTTTTTATTCACCTACTCGTTTTAGTAATGATTTCTTGAGTGCCACTATCAGTAGTTACATTCTTTGAGTTCTAGGAGAATCTAAATTACTGATATTAAAAAATACAGAGTAAATTACTTCTTTAAATGCTCTCTCTGTTAAATATTTGAATGCACAGAATTTTTCTAATGCACAATTATGAATGTTACAGATGCACAGAGGAAAAGTATGTTAGAACTTATAAATTAGTAGATAAATAAGATGGTAGCATCTCTTAGTGCATTTCCTGGGAAGCATTTCATTAATTTTAGGCATTGATTGTAAAAGATCAGCTTGTTGGCAGGGGAAATTCACATATATCAGTCAAGGAATACATCTCTGAGAATATTATATAACTTTATCCAGAATCTGTGCTAACGTGCCAGTGAATTGCAGAAGAGCTTTGCTTTTTCTTGCTAGATTTGCTTCATAAAATACCTCATTCAGAAGGTGGCTGCATTTTGTATGATGGACTGTGAATTTTTTATAGAAACTAGCCAAGAAACTAACATGTTTTTCATAGTTTATACAAATACTTCTTAGTCTTCTTTTACCACTTAGTCTTAAAAGTAGACTGGTAGGTATATCACTCTATTCAGCTACTTACCTACTTATTTTACCACGAAAAAATGAATTGGTTGAAGAAATACATGATGGCTGGAAAATATTTTAGCATTTTCAAGGATTGAATTAAAGTACTGGAATATCTCAGAAACAGTATAGAAAAAATAATTCCTGGAATGTGTTACTTCAAACCTTTTCTGTGAACTTGATTCCAAGTTCATTTTAGAATGTGAAGATTTTAGAAACTCCTAAAGTGTGATGAGCATACCCATATTTTTTTATTGGGGTGGATTGTCAATGATCCAAGTGCCTTCAGTATTGATTAAGGTGTGGAAAGGGTGTTGATAGTTTCCAGGGAAGTTTTAAATCAATTTGTGGAGAGGCTGATAGATTGTCTGCAAAAGCACAGTGTTTCTGGAGGTTAAAGTCTGCTCAAACCAGCTATTTTACGCATTCTGCCCACTGAAACAGTGCCTGGTTTAATCAAATTAAACACCATTCTGTTCTGTAAGTCTTACAGGTTTTCACACATGGACTTGGTTAGACATGTTACTTCTATGGAGAAGGTGCATGGTACAAAATAAAGTCAGAAACTGGGGATGGAGTTCAAGTCGTGCTCTTCTGAAGACCCTGTTTATCACTGTGGGTTTGTCACACTGCTGATCTGCAAGTTGAAGAAAACAGGACTCTGCTTAGATTGCCGCCAGCACAAATGCGTTTGAAAAATTGGCATGCCATAATTATGGGATCATTATATAAACACATTAGAAATTAAGTATTGTTTTCAAAGACTAAAGTCAAAAAAGTTCTGTTTTCTTCTGACATTCTCATACTGTCAGGTTCTCACTGAGCATCTGTTTGAATCTTAAAACACCAAGCCCATATGCTTATAAGCTTTCTTTCATGTCAATAGTGTCTTACTTTAGGTTTTTGCTTGATCCCTCTGGCATCTTTCCTGCTCAAATATCCCTTGCTGTCACCATAAGTACTTGGAATTTGATCATGCTGTGTATTTTGTCCCCTGGCTCTTAGGCAAGCATCAGCAGTCCAGAATTCAGTAGCATTTGCACAGTATTCCTTGACTTTATCAGTACCATTTTCAGAGGTACACAGTCACTGAAGTAAGAATGGACCCAAGTATTTTTCCCCATGTTAATCATTCCCTGTTTTAGATAGGACAAGATAAATATGCAGTTCGAAACAAAAAAGTAGTGGCTTACTTTGTTTCTCCCCTTCATTTCCTCACTGTTCTCTGAGAGAACCAGAGTCTGTGATGTTTCCTTTGCCTCTCCTGCTGCTGTGCATTTTCATTTGCAGAACTTGAGATCCCTGTTCACTCTGGTAGCCAGCCCTCTGCATATTTTTCTGGCTGGCTGGCTGTGCCTGATAGCCAGCAAGAGAATGTCTTTTAATAGTCTCAGTTCACTTTTATTACCTCATCTCTGGTCCAGCCTCATCAAGTAAACAACATCCCCCATTATGCATGGTTCAGTCCTTAAACCTGCCTTGCCACAGGCAGCAGTCAGGAATTTTATTCAAGGACTTGCACATAAATAAGGGATCACCAAAGGGTAATGACCACCTAATGGTAGCCTTGTAACACTGTGTCTTCAGGTTACAATCCAGCATGTAGGTTAGAGGACAGCATGGGCAGCAGATAAATCCCACATTCAGTTTTACACAAACAAAGTTATGCGACAGAATTAGTTTATTCTTTTTTATGGGATCATCCCATTCTTTAATTCAAAATTTCACCTCTAATTTCATCTTTTTGTATCTTTATGTATAGAGAATTAGAAAGTCAAGCAGTCCTTGCAAATGGTCATGACAACCTTATAGAGATGGATGTGTTTTCTCCAACATATCACGATAGCAGTTATGGGTATGTGACTCTTAAGTGTTTGCATGATGCTAACTGTTGACACAAAAGACAAAGTGTGATTTTAAAAAAAATTATTGCGATAGGAAAACATCTGGAACAAACTTACTCATCTTTATGTCTGATTTTTTAAAATATAGTCTAAATAATTTGTCATACTGATTCATTCATAGTAGATACAAAACAGTAAACTTTGACTGCCAAGTCTTGCTTGCTTTAAGACATTACGAATGCAACTGACATTGTATTAATTCTCTGTGGCCCAAGTCTGCAGGCTGTTGCAAACTAGTTGCATGATTATGCATTTGCCAGATCTGATCCTTAGTTTGTAACATATTTACTACTTAGCAAATATTTCTTTTATCAGTATTGTGACATTAATATAGTATAAAGAATGACCAATCAAAGAGAAGAGTTACATACCTAATCTGTAAGATTTTTACCAGCTAGTTTGAGATTGCAACTGCTGATAAATATGTAACTGTAAATAGAGAATTCCATATAAATTTATATTTCAATTTGTTTAAGTAAAATATGTATTTTAGAACTGTTACATATCTACTTTACTTTGTCAATAATCTGTGTCTAATTTTTAAACTACGTTTTGGCATTCTTATGCCAAGTCAGTATAATTAGTTTCTGATACACACACACACAAAAAAAAAAAAAAAAGCTGACAAAGCAATACTATTTCTGAACTGTTAATCATGAATTTATCCTTTTTGTTTGCTTCTTTATACTCCACTAAAAATCAGATTTTTATGTCCAAATTCTCTTTTGCTAATGGTATCTCCTAACTTTATAAAAGGGACAATGTGCTATTTGATTAAATGAGGAGATCTGCAGTTGCCCACTAATTGATCTGTAATATATATTGACACAGTACATTGATTTGCTTCTTCTAAAAACTCTTAAGCTTTCACTTAACCACAAATTAAAATCAACAGCAGGAAGGGAATTGTATGTTAAATTCAATTAGTCAGTCATTATCAGCAAACTCAAAGATATTGCAGATATTTGCCAAAAGATCCCAATATATTTTCTTCAAAGTAAAATATAAGCATATCGTATGAACAGAGAACAAAGCCAAATACTGTTGTTAAATGTAGAACAATTACCATACAATACTGGTTCAGATGCATAAATGCTGTAGTAGTGTTAATAGAACCATGCCTGGTTTAAGTTTTGTATGTTTGTAATAGAACCACCAAATGTGTAAGTATTTTGGCAAATGGACTATGTTATATGACATTTCTGTCAGTTGATACTAAGTCAGGTAACAATACAATGAAATTTATCATGGTTGTAATCCCTTCATTTTTAAAATTATGCTAGCAGGGATCATCTCCTGGTGTGAAAGTTCTCCAGAGATAATAATACATCAGTTCCAAAGCATAATAGATTTGGGACTACAACATGCTATCAGCATGGAGATTCAGTTTATCAATGTCACTAACATACTGTGTCACAGCTAGAATCATTATATATTTGTTTCTTTGTTTTCATGTCATGCGTGTATTACATTATGATATACTATTTCTTCATTTGTATGTCTTACAGAGAAACTATTAATCTAATGAATTTGACAATTTTAGTGTTAAGAATTATTACAGAAATAGACATTTTACATAGAAATTCTAATGCTTCATAGGCCTAGACCTAAAGAATAGTTGTTAATAGCTTTGAGAGATGTATTCACAGTGCATTAATTATCATAAAACAGCTGGAAATCTCAGTGTATTTTAGTGATATGTATTGTTGGCTTTATTCTCTTCTTTAATGTATCAATATATATTAGTTTACCTGTTGACAAATCAGCTTAGTTTGAAGTAAGAAGTCTTACCTAACTGTTTTCCTTTTACCTAACCTGGTAGTCCTATTCCCCAAGTTACTTACATGTCAAAATCTGAAAATATGTAATATTCACTATTAACAAATGACTGTATTTATATTAATTATTGATAAAGCTTGCTAGTTAGTATTTTCTATTTCTATTTTTTTTTCTGTATTCTGTATTTTCTGTTTTCTATTGTCCACTCATTTTCTGAAAATTTTGTGGCTTTGAGGGGTTGGGGTTTGAAAACTTCCTGTTGTATTTAGGTAGGAATTCTTTGCAAGAAAGTTGATTGGGGATTTTTGTCATCTCTTGGGGAGAAAGATCAGGAGAGCTGGGTTTAGGGCATGCTGTATTAAACTTAGTAATGATAGAGGAGAAAACTGAAAAAGACTACAGAAGGAATAGGAGTGTGTGTCCAAACGGGTAGATGGATTAGTCCACAAGGAAGAACTGAGACTGGCTGGTTAAGCAAGATGGGACATAGATAAAATGCTAGAGGACTAGAGGCTGAATATGTAGGATGAAAACCAAAATAATTTCTTGTCCTTTACTGCTTGTGATTATCTGTGAAATCCTTTTGAATTGCATGCACCTCATCACCTATAGGACTGACTCAACACGGTGAGAAACCTTGGCTGCTGGCATATGATCCACTAGTGACAGAAGCCAGAAATAATCAAAGATTTTCTATCTGTGATGGCCTATGCAGATAAGAAAGCTTTCAATATGATTTCTAAAGTTTCTTACGACTTTCTGAAATAAAATCACAAATTAACACTAATAAAAAATTATCATCAACATCATAAAGCTAGCACACAATACTTGCAAAATTAAAAGCTAACTTCTTTCTACAGTTCCTTGGCTGCAGCTGAGCTTACCATCCCAGTAAGTGCAGGTCAAGTTGAACCAGAAGGGAATTTTAACAGATTCTGGAGATTCTTTCTGTCGCATTCAAACAGGTGAGAAAACAATACCAAATGTCATGGCAAAACAAAGATCTGGATGACTGTATAGTGCCTGCATTCAACATCTCTGATAATGCTGATTGCACAAAGAGATGTTCAGCTGCAAAAAGGCATGTGTGGAAATGAGAACCATTAAAGATAAAACATCACCTTCCTCTGAGCATAAGATGTAATCCTTTGCCTTGTTGAATCTGTGCATGGTGGTCTCACAGTTCTATGAAACTTGGCATGTTGCAGACGAGAGGCTATGCAAGCATAGTATTCAAGTTTTCACCGAGGAACAATGACTGGAAAATAGGAATGACTGTTGCATCCCAAGTGTGTGCACAGTCGCCGAGTTGGTCACAGTGTCTGTAGCTCAGAGGTTATTACAGTGCTGTTGCTGTAGTGACAGACTCTGGCTGTGTGAGTGACTGCTTATACCACAGAAGTGGCAGCACAGAGTTCATCACAAGTTATCATAGACTCTGAATTGTGAGAGAAACACAGCTATGGACACCAGTAAGTGAGCTAAGGTTCACAGATCCGTTATGATGGAATGTTCAGCCTGCTTCCAGCTTGAGGCAGAATCAGATCCTATCAGTCACTGGCAGAATAATACTTCACTTCTTTAAATTCCTTCCAGTTTTATTTTCTTTAAAATGTCCAGTAGCTCAGTCAGTCCAGACAAAATTTAAACCTTTGTTCCAATTCCGAGTTAATCCTTGGATACATAATGCAGCTCTGGGTCCCTCTTAAACTATATTTCTTTTTGAAATACTCTACATGTGCCTTTTGAGACACTTGGAGCAATTTTTCTCTTTCAACTTTATGAAGACAGCTAGGGTAGTAAAAAGATTGGAATAGTAGTTGTGCTCTACACTTCTTTGATTTTCTGCCTGGAAACTAACTCATTCAATATTTAAGGTAGGAACTGGCTACGGTTAGAATGCCTCATCTTAGAGACAACTTTTCCTGTCTCTATCTTGTTAGGGGTATGATTCCAGAAGAGCAGAGAAGATAAGGAATTGTAATATAAATCCTTACTGCTCACATAAGCTTTTCAGGTCCTCACTGCAAAATTCAGATGCTTTACTCTCCCGTCCTTTGGAGAGAGAAGAACTGCAGTAGCAGGAATATTGTATCAGAAATACTGAATTCAGTATCAGAAAGTGCAGTAAAGGTCTGCCAAGTTCACTCTCAACTGCTGCCTCCTTCAGAAGTGATCACCAACAATATCAAGAGCCAAATCACTTACTGTAACCTAGGTGGAAGTCTGTTAAGTACTAGTCCTCTGAGAGACCCAGAGGAAGCCTGTAAGGCAACAGAGCTTGATACTTTTTCAGCGATAAATAGATCTAGTTTCACTCTCATCTGGAAGTAAGTAATGGGACAGTTCTGCAAAGAACAGTATGAATAACTACAGTTGAGCCATGTTTCTTTCCTTGTTCACCCAGCATGAGGCATTCTTTTCATTGGAGTCCCTTGCTCATTTCTGCAAAGTGTGGCTTAGCATTGTTTGTTCCCCGTGTTCATCTTCACAGAGTGTAGCATAGCAGAGAGGAGCACGAGGGAGCAGACTTGGCAGAGCCATCTGATTATTCTGGTTCTTTTGATCATAGATATACAGAAATGAACTCCTCCTTCTCTGGGATCCAGAACTAGCAGCCCGAATCTGAATTTGGAGAAACAAATAATAGGATGACAGGTACCCTCTGCATCCTGTCTCACTATGTTCTTTCTTGTACTGCCGGGAAGGTAGGGCTGATGCAGAGGAAGATTTACTCTAACACACCAAAGGAGAGGAACTTCGGGGCTTTTGTCAATATTCAGTCCTTCAAGTCATCGTGTCCTGGTGACTTTCACAGCAGATTGGGACACTGTTTTGTTGGAATTGCCCTTTGAAGCTTCAGCTGCAACTTGCTATGCCTGACTTCTCCATTCTTTCTCCAGCAGCCAGCAGTGGAGCTGTAGCCTGCAAGGGCCACATGTGAAAGGACACACGAGCAGTCCTTTAAAAAAGATGCTTTAGCCCTACAAGGACTTCTGTTCTTTCTTGGACTTCAGTGTTCAGTTTTCAAAGAAAGTGGGTCCTTGGTGTAAACCCGGCCAAGTTCAAGCAAGTGTTACCATATGTAAAGTGCTTTGCTGAAACATTTGAATAATTTGGTAGAAGAGGCTTATCGCCATTTCCCACGGATGTTTCCTGTGGTTTTGCATATGGACAATAGCTGTCCTTCCTTCCTTCCTTCCTTCCTTCCTTCCTTCCTTCCTTCCTTCCTTCCTTCCTTCCTTCCTCTTTCCTTCCTTCCTTCCTTCCTTCCTTCCTTCCTTCCTTCCTTCCTTCCTCTTTCTTTCTTTCTTTCTTTCTTTCTATCCTCATCATTTCATCTGCTGTGATCTTGGAGCTTTTTCCAGGATTGTGATAGTGTTAATACTGACCCCAAGGAAGGGGAAATTCACTTTTATCTCTTCCTAAGCAATTTTTTTATTGCAATTCTGCCCAGAAGATAAACTAAGACAAATTCACAGCATAATACACTTTCTGTGCTGGCTTGAAGTTGTGTTAAATGCAGCCATATGGTTCTGTGGAAGTCAGTCATAAGCCTGTGCTCAGGGCAAACACCACCAGCTACAAGGTTTCATCTCAGAAGAATGTTAAAAGAAGATGAAGACAGGCATAAAGTGTTCACAGAGAAACAAAAATCCAATTCCTGCTAGAGCCTGCTGGGAAAGCTTATCTCATGCATCAGTGAACCAGAGTTCACATGGAACCTAGCCAGTAATTTCTGTTATCTTTTACATCTTTCCTGTAATGTCAGTCGGCAGAGATTAATCTTTTCTTTCTATCTGTTTCCTCAGCTCAGTGCAAGGATTCATATTTATTGATGTGATCTATCCATTACTGAATCAGGCAGAGCTCTCTAATGTCAAGTGGCAGGTGAGGGTCATGGTCTCTCAGAGAACCCAGTTCAATCCAGCAGGAATAGGGTCTGTCAGCAGAGAGAGGGCACACCAGTCAGTAGGTGCAGTACTATGATTGATTGTGATCTTGGACCACCATCTTTTACACATTTAATGGTTTTCTTCTCATTCTGACAGTTAATGTATCTTGTAGGGGTTTTTGAATGAAGGAAAAAGCATGATAACCCAGGAGGGAAAAATTCAGCTAGTTTGCATTAAGGAAAGTCAGAGAGAAACAAATACAAAATCTTAAATGAGAGGAGTTGGAACAAACTGAAATAGCTGCAGCTGGATATATCCCTCCTCTCTTTAGCTTTCTTAAGATTAATTGATCTCCTTGTAAGGAAATAGCAAGTAAAATGCTAGGTCTTTACACAGAGATAGACTTGCACTATCTCTGCATGTGTCAGTGATGATGTATTTGAGGCTGAGCTCCCAAACCCTGGAAGTCTGTTCTGTCTGAAAGTCTATTCTGCCCATTTGAAACATCAGAAAAATAAGAAGATAAAGTTGCAACTACCCTTATGTCTTATTTGCTTATGTTTGCCTCACCATTCTGCCAAACTTTTGTAGAAGGTTCCATTATGTTTTTGGAAAGCAGAATTAGTGATTGCTTCTGTCTCCAGATAGGTGCATTATGAATTGGAGCCATTTGGAGGGCAAAATCTGGTGGTTTATTTTTGGTTCAGGTGAGCAATCATCACAGTTGTGTTCATTACAAAACAAAATAGTTAACAGTTTTTATTCCTAGGAATTCAACAATACCATTATATTAAACATCAAACCCAGTCCATAGGAGTACTATTGAATTGTAAGCAGAGGAGTTGGGTCTTCTGGAGTATTGGTCCTGATACATAAGTATGCCACCGAAACATAAATTCACTAAAAGTTACATTTCTCTCAACTTGCATTCACTCAAAGAGGATTTGATAGAAGTTTTTTTCCACTGCTGTAGCCTTAGGAGAATGCAATTGATGTGTTTCTAATTCTAAGTGTCTAAGGTGTAGATGTGACCTCTTGTGCCTTGCAGTGAATCCAGGCTTAACAGAATGCATAAGACATTTTACCTGGGATTGCTTAAAAATGTCTTAATTCATGTGATAATGTCCACAGATTCAACACACCTTTGAGGCAAATAGATAATTTTTAATAGAGTTAAGTACTGGCAGATTTGCATTGGTTTGGGGTTAAGATTAACCTGTGCTCTGCAATGTAAAAATTGGTGTGCTCATTTCATAAAATATTTAAATTTTGATTACAGAAAACAGAATGGTGTTACCTTAGCTGGAAGAGTCCAGTAAAGTACAGTGATCTTTTGAGTCAACAGTGGTCTCCTGTGCTGGTGATTGCTATTATGTCCAGGGATTCTCTCAAATTGCAAGGGCAAGAGATGAGTCAAATAAAACAAATTAGTGGACTTTCTGCTTGCATGAATGAAATTTTTAGAGCATCCCAGATATACCTAAATATGTGGGGATATTTTGATACCTAGAGGTAAAAGAAACAAATGCAAAAAATATTAGGGATCATTTTTCTTTCCTCTTTCACCTCTCCTCAAGTCACTTTCTATTCTGTCAACTTCCAAATGTCAGTTTTGATTTATTCTGCACTGAAACAACAGGTATCTGAAAATAGCTTTCATCATCTCCACAGTTGCCTTTGCCTGACCCATAAAAAGCCTAAATTTTGCTTTTTTTGCTTTAGGCAATTAGTTCTTAATGCTTTTGTGTGTTTTGCTCTAAAAAAAAAGTGAATCAAATAGTTGTATCCTAAAAATTTGTCCTTGTGTTCTGCAGGGCAAATAGTACATACTCATTATACAAGAACAAGGGAATAATCAGTTGAATTTAAATTGAAATTGATAGAAGAAAATACATTTTGATATAGTGCATGTTTAGCCTACAGAACAAAATGCCACAAGACATCAGTGAGAGCATGAGTTTTGGATTGGTTAGAGAAAGAGCAAGCTGTTAGTAAGCTGACTGGAAGGCATTCATTCCCTCCCTTTGTACTGGCCACTTTCAGACCAGGTGATGTTCCTGATGGTCTGCTCTACTACAGTAATTCCTGTTTCTGCTAATCTGGTTACAGTTTTACACTAGTTACTTTTGTAACTGTTCTCTATCAAATAAGTTATCTCTTTCTCCACCATTTCTGGAATAAACTAACTTTCTCATTGTTCTGCGTATGCTTTCAGGAATCCTATCCTTACACTGGTTTTTAGACAGACACCTCCATCAGAAGTACAGGCCAGAGATAATTTCTGACACTGGAAGCCTTTTGTAGTGCAGTCTTCTGAGTGTTAGAGCTGTTCTTGCTCAGTTGTCTTCAAGTGTAATGATCTGAAGAGCCATGTATCACTGACTGGATCATCATGGAGCTGGCCAAACATTACATTTCGGACAGTGTAGGAGACAGTGCTGCAAGACAACCTATGCTGCAATAGCACTAGGACATTTTTTACTGATCACAGGGGAATCTCTCTATTCAGAAATATGACCAAATTAATAGATTTATTCTCCTTCATATTTTTCAGGTGCTGTTAGTGTACAATGATACACAAGATCCAAAGATTTAGGATGGAATGATTCAGGGTTTTTAAATGCATAATTTCCAAATAAAATTTTATTCTGGATGAGTGGTATTATAGCTTTTAAGATGAGGAGTGTTTGGTTGTTGTATATGCATAAGGCATAGCAATATTGACCTTTATTCTATGATAGCAGTCATCAACTAAATAGTAATGTTGCACAAAATAACAATAGCTGCCATTCAATCTCACTGGCAGGGTGATAAAATAAGACACATATTCTGAAGTATTTTGAGAAGTTCAGTAGAATTTTACCGGGCCTTATTCACAATTCTGTATTTAGTACTAATTTTGTAAAAGTCCTGTGTGACTTCTAATACAGTGTGACATTCTTGCCGTGTAATTCAGCACTCTGTTGGCAGGGTTGCGCTGTATGAAATAATTTAAAACAGAACTAAAATGCTGCCAAAAAACTTTTTTGAAATTATAAGGTAGGCTTTTTGACATCTTCCAAGTATTGTAAAGCATTCTATATATGTGATGCTCAAAATTTGTGAAATGATTCTTTAGCAAGGTGAAGCAATTTCAGCATAAGCTAAAAAACGGTCATGTATCTAATGTAAAAATTGGATTAAGAATGTTAAAATTATGCAATAACTCTATTCAGACTGAAACCAGTCTATTTATAAAGTAATGTGTAATATTCCTTTTTGCTTGGTGATAGTTTATTTATGTAATATCTCAGCTTCTGACAGTCTGGAGTCTAGGGCCTTCCAGACGTGTTTATATAATATTGCATTCATTGATGCATAGTATCCATTTTCTTCTAAACTGCGGTCAAAAGTTCTTGTCATAGATCTTTTCATGAAGAAAGTTATTCTAAATCACATTTCTGTTGCTGGACACCTGGCTATCTTATATCAAAAATATTTGGGCTTCTGGGCTGAGTCTCACTGTCCTTGAATATTTTGGTAGTCTATCTCCATTTCTATAAAGACACAGTTTTCAGTTAACTTAATCTTTCTGCCAAACTCATGGACAGTTTTTATCGCTTCTTTCCCCCCTTCTGTTTTCCTATTTACTGGATTTAGTAGAGAATGCTTCGATTTTCCACAGAGGAAGTGGCAGCACAAAGAAAATGTGATTTGCTGTGAATCCTCTCTCCCCAGCAGTGTGAGACAGAAGAAACCATCTGCATGTCAGCCAGTGCACACCAGCACTTGGAGCTCAAAGAGCACTAAAATTAAATTGACTTAAATTAAAAGCATGATTATTTTACTTTTATTCACATGCTTCTGTTTTCTGAGTTGACACCTTAGAGGCTTTTGATGCTGTATTTCTATCTTTTCCTGTAAGGGCAAAAACCTAAGTTAAATGCCTGCCATTTGGGAATAAGGATATATCCCAGCTGTCTTCGCATCCAAGGATTAGTTTGTGGCAGAACTTTGTATTTTATTACCAGTCTGTAGTTTAGATTTGTTGGGTGCTGAATACTTCCCACCTAAAATGAATACTATTGACTAAGTTGGCTGAAATATATATTGAATAATGTAAAAATTGCTTTAAAAGTTAAATTGAATTATTTAATAATACAGAACTTGTTTTGTAAAATATTAGCATGATTCACTGGATTTTTGTACTCCATAGCTTAATAAAATATTTAAAGTGCTACTTACGTGAAGATCTAGCCAAGTGCATGTTATGTGATCAATTTTGAAGGGAAGATGCACTACTGCAGATGCTATAAGCTCCCTATGAGATGAAATATAGTATAATTTCCTGTAAGTCAGTGCCTGGTCAAGTAGTGCAAACAGTTTAAGCTTTAGAAATTAGCTATTTGAGTTCCATAGTTTGAAAAGACAAGGTAGATAGATATATAGATAATTAAAATCATTTGTGGATGGATTATATTTCAAGAGCATAAGAATTTCAGCATTATCTGGAAGCCTGGATTTGTTGTCAGATACCATATCCTTCTAAGAGTCTCATAGGAACAGTTTGGCATGGCTCAGTGAGGCAGACAAGATGTGCAAGTCTGATAGCATTACACTTTAAATACTTATCACTCGGAGTTAATGTAGCAGGAGAGTCTCTGACAACTTTGTTAGTAACTCCACTCATTAGAAATAGAGAGATCCAAACAAATTTTCTTAACCCACATGAAGATGCCAGACTGACTTTTCTGCCATTATTCTTCCCTCAGCATTCAGCCAGACAGTGCAACCTCTCTGGCATTGTATTCACGAGATTCAAAGCAAAGGAGAATAGCTTAAAGTGAGGAGCTGTGCCATGTGCTGCCTAAGGCAACTCATTTCTGAATTCATACTGCTTAATTCCCACAGCATTCTTCTCGAGAAACTGGCTGATCATGGCATGGACAGGTGCACTTTTCACTGGGTAGAAAACTGGCTGAATGACTGGGCCCAGAGGGTGGTGAGTGGAGTTACATCCAGCTGGTGGCCAGTCATGAGTGGTGTTCCCAATGGCTCAGTATTGGGACCAGTCCTGTTTAATTTCACAGAGTCACAGAATAAGCTGAGTTGGAAGGGACCCACAAAGATCATCAAGTTCAACTCCCTGGCCCTGCACAGGACTATCCCAAGAGTCACACTGTGTGCCCAAAAGTGTTATCCAAACGCTCTCTGGACTCCATCAGGATGGTGCTGCAACCACATCCCTGGGGAGCCTGTTCCAGTGCCCAACCACCCTCTGGATGAAGAACCTTTTTCTCATATCCAGCCTAAACCTCCCCTGACACAGCTTCAGGCTATTCCCTCAGGTCCTGTCACTGGGCACCACAGAGAAGGGATCAGTGCCTGCCCCTCCTCTTCCCCTCACAAGGAAGTTGTAACTGCGGTGAGGTCTCCCCTCAGTCTCTTCTTCTCCAAGCTGAACAGACCAAGTGACCTCAGCCACTCCTCATACAGCTTCCCCTCAAGGCCCTTCATCATCTTCCTTGCCCTCCCTTGTACACTCTGTAATAGCTTTATATCCTTCTTACATTGTGGTGCCCAAAACTGCACACAATATTCAAGGTGAGGCCACAGCAGTGCAGAGCAGAACAGAATAATCACCCTTCCCTTGCCCAGCTGGTGATGCTATGTCTGTTATCAACAATCTTTATCAGTGATTTATTAATGAGGAGATTGAGTGCACCCTCAGCAAGTTCAGAGACGGCAAGCTGGATGGGAGTGTTGATCTGCTGGAGGGTAGAAGATTCCGCAGAGGGATCTGGACAGGCTGGATCAATGGGCCAAGGCCAATTGTATAAGGCTAAATAAGGCCAAGTGCTGGGTCCTGCCCTTGGGTCACAAAAACCTCCTGCAGCTCTACTGGTTGGTGGAATAGTGGCTGGAAAGCTGTCTTGCAGAAAAGTCGTGGAAGTGCTGGTTGACAGCAGCTGAACGTGATCCAGCAGTGTACCCAGGTAGCCAAGAAGACCAATGGCTTCTTGGCCTGTATTAAAAATAATGTGGCAGCAGGACCAGCGAAGGATCTTCCCTCTGTACTCAGCACTGATGAGGCCACACCTTGAGTGCTGTGTCCAGTTCTGGGTCCCTCAATACAAGAGTGACATTGAGGTGTTGGAGCAGCTCCAGCGAAGGGCAGCAGAGCTGGTGAGGGTCTAGAGCACAAGTCTTGTGAGGAGCAGCTGAGGGAGCTGGGCTTGTTCAGCCTGGAGAAAAGGAGGTGTGGTAGGGTCTTACCACTCTCTGCAACCACCTGAAAAGAGGTAGTAGCCAGGTGGGGGTTGGTCTCTTCTCGCAAGTAACAAGCCATAGGACAAGAAGAAACGCCTTCACGTTGCCCCAGGAGAGGTTTAGGTTGAATATTAGGGAAAACTTCTTTGTTGAAAGGGCTGTCAAGCATCAGAATAGTCTGCCCAGGGAAGTGGTTGAGTCATAATCTCCAGGTATTTAAAAAATGTGTAGATGTGGCATTTACGGACATGGTATAGTGGTGAACTTGGCAGTGCTGAGTTAACGGTTGGACTCAATGATCTTAAGGGTCATTTCCCACCTATATTTTTCTAAGATTCACATATAAATGTTACAATTTTCTTTCATTACCTTGATGCCTGGGGTGGACTGTCAGAGTTACGACAGTTCACACCATCACTGTCATCTCTCAAGTTTATCTGGGGGATTAACTCTTCAAAGGCTTTGAGAATATGGATTACAGTCTCTAGTAGTCTGTGGTCTGCCAAAGCTAAGATCAGTTCTCACTGTCTCAAAGAAAAAAAAAGGAAAATATCAGTGGCAGACTGTTTTATTGCACTATTTTGTTAAAGCTTGAAATTTCTATTCAAGTGTTCGCATAATGCCAATTTCCATTTTTAGTCTGTTGAGTCTAACAGCATGAGAAGGAGGATGTGAAAATTGCAGGTTGGTCAAGCAGCTTCTTAGTTTTAACATGGAAGCGGATGTATAGGAGTATTATTGTATCTACCGTATGGTTTTCCTTCTGTCCCCCAAAACAGTACACATTGCACATGGAAAGGGAAACAGCTACCTTTGTGTCTGGCATTTTTTTGGGATCTGTGTAGACACTGTTTGTGAAATATATCTGGACATCGCATTTATCATATGTAGCCAGGAATGAAAGAGCAATAAAGGTCAAGTGGATAAGACATTTTATAAGGACTCAATGAATTTACATGATTCTGTGAATCTCTACAATCAAAGTAATGCTGTTGTAAAGTGTAAACATTTTAACATAGGGCTAGTTATTTTTTGGTATTTGCTACATTGAAAACGTCACAACTTTTAATGAAGTACCTTCTTAGACAGGATTTAAGCCACTAGGGCTTTGTCTTTTGAGTTTGTTGGTTTTACTCTGAGCTCAGAAGCAAAAAAAAATTGGAATGTGTTGTTCTTCATCAGTAGATCTAGTGCATAACCCTCTGTTTTTTCTGCCATCAAGTTTAATATTGTTCATGATGAAATAACCTATGTAAAGTATTTCATGGAATCATGTTTGTAATGCAAATATTTTCAAGTAGAGGGCCTATGCCAAGATGTTCTAATTCATCTGTTAACCTCCCATAGCAAAATCACCTGTAAACAACAAATCTTGTTTATCAACTGCTGGTATTTTTCTCAGACAGCAGTGGGGCAAATTAATTTCTAGTGTCTCTACAGCGTAAATTGGTCCATTACTATGCAAGAATCTGAGCATATGTGCCAGAGAATCAAAGTCCCATCAGCTAAGAAGCAGTTTACAGTGCCACGTGGTTTATCTAGAAGGGCTTTTCCCATGCACAACCAGCTCAGCTGGTGCTGGATCCTCTGAGCTGTGCTGTATAAGCGACAGGCAGTAGGCAAATACAGCACAGGTGTGCACTTACCTTCAGGAGGACCTGGGTACCAGCAATTCATGAGTGTTTCTTAGCTATGGCAAAACCCAAACACCTTTCTGGTTCTATTTAGCTGTGCAGTTGGTAAGTTCAAAGTCTCCACGGTATGCTTTCTTATCATTTTTAGATGTAACATATTCCTTTTGCAGTGCTTAATTAGTAAGGTCAATCCATATGCTACAGAGTTGCCAACATAACAAATTGGTGAGAAACCAGTGGTGCAAAGACCTTTCTTTGAATGAGATTTTGCTGTTCACAGAGTTGTGTACGTGCATCTAGAGAAAAACTCCAGGTAGAATATGCCCTTGCATGAACTGAAATTAAAGGATTCTACCATAGAGAAGCTCAAGGAGTAATATTTCCTTTGGAAATTTTAATTGAAAAAATAAACTGGTAACTAGTAACTCACAGTACGTCTTAACTTTGACTTTGCTTTTCATATCTGTTGCTAGTTTTTGGTCTTCTTGAACCCTTAGTAAATACATTTCTTTAGAATACTTCTCCTAAGCTAGCTGTTGTATCCATAATCAGATCTTTTTATGCTAAGATTATGTGCAAGTAGATGTTAGTTAGTGAACTGAGTACTTAGAACACACCCAAAAAAAACCCTTTAACTGACTATTTTTGGAAAAGTTGCCAAAAGTTTGTAACTGAGAGATTGCTGTTTTCCCTGCACTTAACCTAGGAAAGCTGTGATAAGTGGTGTGGGCTGCAGTCACATTATTGACTTTTTAATGGAGTTCCCTGTAGTCTGTTGCAGAAGCCAACACAAATAAACAGCAGCAGAAAGCCTGACCCTACTTGTTGGATAAACTATGAGAGACTTCCTCTCTGCTACACTGTACTTTGGGTAGTTCTGTTTCCTGTCTGGATACCAGTGTATTATTAATATTTGGGGGGCTTTGGTCTCTAGTTAAAGGGAAAGTGTCTTTTTGTGTGTGAGTGTCATGGCAAGTTACTGCTTCTATGACCCTTTCTAGATTGGATGTTGTTAGCGATTTGAAAAATCGGCAACATCGAACAAAAGAGTTATGATTGCCTGTGCTCCAGCTTTATTTACTTTTATACTTTACCATATGCTCTTTCTTCCACAGGCATTTCCTATTCAAAACAGGAACAGGGACCACACCGCTGTTCAGTACTGCAACACCAGGGTACACAATGGCATCTGGCTCTGTTTATTCCCCTCCTACTCGGCCACTACCTAGGAACACTCTATCCAGAAGTGCTTTTAAATTCAAGAAGTCTTCGAAGTACTGTAGCTGGAAATGTACTGCACTCTGTGCTGTAGGGGTCTCAGTGCTGCTGGCAATACTGCTGTCCTACTTTATAGGTGAGTCCCACTTTTTATAATTGTCACTATGAGCAGTGGTGTCTGATGGATTGTATGTGTGCTGTGACATACTAACCTTTAAGTAGCGAAGCCTTTGGTAAAAGTAAAAGCCACAAGGATTTAATGAAAAGTCACAATTGTTAGAGATATTAGAATATTTGAATATTTTGCAAGCATTCTCTAGCTTGATGTTCAGTGAATCAAACTTCAAAGAAGTATTTGAACTAGGATTAAATTATGTGGGGTCAAGTTCTTATGAAAGCATGTACAAAATATAGGCTGTAAAAATTCCATGATGTGAATATAACTGGGAGCATATCTTTGGAACTCTCATTTTGTTGAAATATTGCTAATACAATCTTTAGGAATGCTAAATATCACTTATTTCATCTTTGCGTACATGTATGTTTGTGTATAAAGCTGGAGCAAAAGTCTAATACAGATGTTTGATTGCAAAATAGGGAAAATAATTGTCCAAAAGGACAACATGCAGTGAAGATGTTGACTTCTTCCTCTCTTGTGGGTTGTTTATTTTTAATTATTGTCACTTTTCTCTATTTGTTTGTTAAATTCCATTTCCTGAATTTTATTTTAGAAGATTTCCTTCATTTCTTCATCTCTTTAATTATTTTCATAAATGTTCACTATAAATATTATATCATTTGAGTTTTAGGCAGTTAATAGGAGCAGTGCTGAGCTGTGAGGAAAATGTCCTTGACTTTAATAAAGGAACAGAAAAGGATCATTTTGCACTCCTAACTTCCTCTCAATCTTTGTCCAGATTACATATTTTTTCATCTCTGGGTCCACAAATGGTCTTCAAAGACTTTCTTTTACCTGATTTGTTAATTAGAAGTTTAGGTCACCACAGTTACGGAAATATAAGTATAATGGTCGGGTTTTTGTTACTGGTTGCACACAAGTTTATAGTCTTAAGGAGTCAAGGAAAGAAAATAGAAAGAAGAGAGTCAATCTCCCTTTCCTGCCCTCTTTTTAAAATCAGTTTTAATTTATAGTAGAGCCTAGAAGGCCTTAAGATCCTTAAATCCTCATCGTCGTTGTTCAAACAAGCTTGTTGCATTTCAATGCAAGACACAGGATAAGCTGTATAGAGCCTTTGAAGTAGTTCTTACTGAGTTGAAACTCCTGCGAACAATGCAAGAAACTGGGTTGCTGAGCAGCTCGGGAAATTCCCCTCTGACCCAGCAAAGCTGAGCCCCCTGAGCACCCTTTCCACCTCAGCTGCCAGCCCCAAAGAGCAAAAGACATACATGCAAATGTAGGCCTGGCCACTGCTGTTCAGCCTCCTTCAGTCATTGGATTTGTGGTTATTTTGTGTGAATGTGCAAGTTTAAAGGTGTGGTTTAGAGTTAAGTTTTAACACTGGATGTTTTTTTAAGTGGGATTGAAATAATCCCACTTATAAAACACATTAATTGTGCTCAGTCTCTGTAATACCACCTTGTAAATCATCAGAAGTAAACATCTGCTACTAAATAAATACATAAATATGAAAGAAAGAATTCAGCATGAAGTATCGCTGTCACGAGCTGGGAAAAACAGCCATACATATAGTAAAACACTGGAGACCTGATTGTGAGCTGAGCTCTACACTTTTCTATCCCCAAAGAGGCAGATTACTTATGAATCTGAGGGGCAAGGGAAGATAGCTGTACCGGATTATTTCTCCCATGGGCACATTAAGAAATATAAGCATGTCTAATGCGCCTCTATTCCTGTATTCAGGAAAAAGAACCAAGCTTTCCAGTGAGCAAGAGCTGAAAGCTCCACACATCATTTATTCACATACCCTGTAAAAAAAAGATAACTGTACAACATTTCTTTTCATGGGTGCACGCCAGCTCACATCCTTGCTGAAATAAACAATGCGCAACGGCCTTCCTCTGCCCACAGTCAATAGAGAGCTCAATGCCTACTGGTGATATTACACATATTTCAGCTAACTCAGCAATCTAAATGTAAAATTCAGCACTCAGGGATGCTCTCTAGAGAACTTTGTGTCCATAAAATCACGAATGGATTGCACTCATTCATATATGTGGTTTTCCCATCTCTACAGATGTAATATCAGAAATATTCTCCATTTAATAGGCCATCCAAGTATAAATCAGTACAAATCGTTAATGTAAGATAGAAGCACTCCTTCATCTTAGATAACCATTTCATAGAATGGTTTGGGTTGGAACAGACCTTTAAGATCATCTAGTTCTGAACCCTTGCCATGGACAGGGACACCTTGTGCTGTACCAGATTGCTCAAAGCACCATCCAACCTGACTTTGAATATATCCAGGGATGGATCATCCACAACTTCTCTGGGCAACCTGTTCCATTGTCTGACCACCTCACAGCAAAGAATTCCTTCCTAATATCTAGTTCCTAAACCTGTCCTACTTCAATTAAAGCCATTCCCCTTTCTCCTGTGAGAAGGCCCTCTCCAGGTCTCTTTCAGGTCCCTTTTAGGTAGTAGAAAGCTGCTCTGAGGTCTCCCCAGAGCCTTCTCTTCTTCAGGCTGCACAAGCCCAACTCGCTTTTAGCCTGTCATCAGAGGAGACATGCTTCATAACATAGGTGTGAAAGGGAAATGACTAAGTAGGAAATTGGTCATAACATAAAAAGAAGGGAAGGCTTGCAGTGTTGAGTGACCTCTAGCACCCTGTGACATGCCTCCAATACAGTGGTCTGGCATCTCTGCTGAAGTTTAAAGCAGCTGAGGTGGCATGTCACATTTGTATAGCCAGTTTGAGACATATTTTGAACTTCACAGAGATACGTTGCCACAAGTGTGACAATGCTACCACCTTGTAGCATTTGCACTGTCGAAAGAATTCAATATGAGGTATCACTGTCGAGGGCTGGGAAATCACTCGCTTTGCAGCATGGTTGCTGCAAAATATGCCAGTTCACATTGATAAGGAACATAGTGTGGCTGATGTCCATTGTGTGACTGTGGCAGCTGCAGACTGAAGGGCCAATAGACCTCCAGTGAGTGGTGGTGTAACCAGGCCCTTCTCCGAATTGCGGAGAAATGAACATGTCATGCCCAGGCTTATTTTAGTTACAGTGAGTATGGGGTAGAGAAAGTGACTTGAGATCCCACTGCCTCTGCTCAGGCGACATAAGGCAGAAGAGACAGTTTGCTAGACTTCATGTCTGCCTTTGCAGAACTGCTCAGTCAATTACTGCTCCGTCAATTAGCCCAGCCAGAGGAAGGAGCTGCATCAAGAGTCTGGTGTGTCTTGCACTTCTTCCATCACTCTGACAGGAAAGACTCCTACGTTTACAAAGTCTGCAAAGATGAGGTGAGAGCAGAGAGTGTCAGCATGGGTAGAGACCAGAGAGAACACTGCACTCTAAAGCCACTTAATGCAGTCTTGAGAATCACAAGGAGTTGAAAATGTTATTTCAGAATAAAGGAAAGTATTCCCATGCTATTCTTGAATTTCTAGCCCCCATGGTCTCTCTCAATCATTCTGCAATGCACAAAATATTTAAGCTTACTATTCCTGTCATTTAGACCTGATAATTGTTTGAGAAAATAGTGGGTTGTGAAAAATGTCAGTCCTCTGTTTAGAGGCTTCATCCACTGTTAAATGGTTGAGAAAAAAGTAAAGCAACAGAAACAGGCAAGTGGTGAACCAAAAGATAGTGGCAGCAACATATAAAAAACAGGAATTAAAAATAGCTCTAGTTTAAAGTAAAGGATTCAAGGAAAAGCTTCCTGAAATAATGGATTATAGAATGGGGAGTAAAGAATTTAAACTGCCTCATTTTGGGATCACGTTTACACTGGAATTTCTTTAAGCTGCTCATTTGCTTAACTTCTGTCTGTAATCAGGTTTGCAACCAAGGCAAAAAAGCAACCTTTTTTTCCAACATGAAGATTTTAGAATATTTTTCCCTGTTTGGAAGACTAGGAAGAACAGTATTAAATATAAGCCATTAAAGAGCAAGAAGTGTGAAGTCCCCTTTGTTTGACCTCTTTCAATATACACATTAAGAGTTTTAACCAACTTGGTACAGAGAGTCCATGTGAGAGCCAGAAATAGAGTCCAGTTTTACAATGTGGAGACAGCACAGAACTTTCTCCTTTGTTTCCCCATGGCTTACTGCCTCCTTCAGTATCCATCACTTGCAGTAAGTAAATGAATGAAAGGAAAGTTCTGTAGAGCACCTCCTAGGTCAAAAATGAGCACCAAGTCAAAGTTTCTTATGTAACCACCATCCTTCAATTCCGCTTTTTGGGATCTTTCTTGTCCACTTGGGTTTTACTAAGGAAAGGAGCTTGTTGTTCTTGGATGTGATTTTTTTGTAACAGAAAAATCCACTGTGTAATTATAGAGAACTAACCAGTCAGAAAGAGTAGTTTCCAATATGTTGTTACATATCACAGACTCTGACCAGCTGTATTAACGAACTGATTTGTACTGTACTAATTATTTCTGCTGTAGTGTGGATTCAGCAATTAATGGATGAAATTAATGAGAATTCAAAGACCTCAGAGCCCCTCTTTCTTCCCCAGGAGTTGCTCTGGCAATTGATTCTCCATTGCCAATGGCACTGTCTTGACATTTTCTAAATCAATACAAGAAATTACTGCCATTTTCACTGTACATGGAACTGAAGAGGGGAGCAGTTTTCCTCAGTCCGTGCTGGAATTGCACAATATCAGATTCAGTCAACTAAGCGTGAAGAGTTGTACGCTGAAAAATTGCATGCGTCTGTCATGAATTTTTCCTCATGTCTGCTAAATAAGTTTCTGTGAACATAAAACATCATTTGGATACAAGTAGGACCCGAGCTATTTAGTCAGGCCTTTCCTGTCCTGACTGCTTCACAACAACCTGTCATACTTTCAAGTCATTGAGCATTTTACTCTTTGTGTAACATGGGATTGATCATTTTGTTAGCCTTATCTCAGCAGTCAGTGGTCAGAACAAGAATATACACCAGCCAGCTATTCTTGGTGATAAAGCAAGTATTTACATGTCAGTGATAACAGAAGGGCATCTCTTCTGTAGGAAGAATTGAAAAACAAAAACAAAAGAAGAAAAAAAGGAATTTTATTTCACTAAAAAGGCCACTTGACTATTTTTGTCACTATTACCGTTATCATTTTTTTATCACAGCTTTCTTTATCTATCAGTACTTTTTTACTATTTAAGCAAATCCATTTTGAGTAGAAAAGAAAGCTAACATTTAGACTTAACTGATTAAATATCTCCTGGGAAAACATGTATTTTAGTTGATATTTCATTCTATGAGAAACAGTAGAAAAACTTGACTTCTGCTTCAAATGATCATACAATCATAATGCAAATTTCAAAGGAGATGTGAATGGAAAAGATACCAGACTAGAAAGCCACGTTTGATAATTACAGATAATTAATAATTCCTACACTGCATAAAAATAGCTACATTGTGCTTATTCTGCATTTATTATAATACACACTCATGCTTTTTGACCATCTAAAAGTGCTGCTGTTTCATCATCTTCCCAAGATATTAAAAATAAGCTGAACATTATATGCTAGTATATTTTTAATAATGAGTTATCTCAAAAACTTGTTGAGAATAAGAACAGAGCAACTTAAGGGGTTTTAAGATAGAAAGAGAAGAAGGAAGTGTCTGGGAAAAACAGCAAACAAGTTGCATTATTAGAGGAGACTGACACATCAGAAGGATGCAAAGTGTGAAAGATAGTGTGTGACCATCTGCAGGTGAGTTTTAATTGTTAAAAATTATTAAATTCTCTGTTTCTGTAGACTGAGGTTAATTTTCTGTGTCTTCAGTGCTATTTCTGAGTTTGTTGTCTATGGTTCTCCCATATTATTCTGGATTTAGTGTGACAGCTGCTGACATTCACATCTCTTCCCAGATTGTGGAGGACCAGATGCCCTTCCTGTTGGGTTCAGGGACAGAGGCCATAGCAGGGCAGAACCACTCTCCCCAAAAGTAGTGGATTTAGAGCTATGACAATTACAGAATTGAATTTTGTGACTAAAGCAATGACTAAATATACCTGTAATCAAAATAACCTATTTTACTTTATCAGTAAAGAACAATATAATATTTCTTTTTGATTGCAATGCCAAGTTAACATTATTCTGCTGTTTGTAAAGCTCAGTTACTGACAGGAATAAGGAAAACAACTTAATTAATAATGCCATTTAAATGGAATTTTTATTACAATACCCAGCATAGGTATTATAATTAACAGGCATGAAGGAGAATATGGTTTAATTGCCATTAATCACCTTTACTTTCATTATGTGTTTATAGAAACTGGTTTTTTCTTTGGCATGCATTTAATTTTGAGTATTGTTATGCTGTTGTCACTGAGAGTTTCATCAAGAACTTTTGGTTTTCTTCATTCTCTTCCCATTTCTGTCTGCTCCACTCCATTTTGCTGGGACCTTAGCTATGTCTGGAGCTTCACTGAGCTGTGTGGGTTGGGAATATATTCCCTGTCTACAGATATGTAGCAGATTTGTACAGTTAGCCAGGTTTATGCTCTCAGCCCATTTCTTTTTCCAACAAATTAAAGCCATGAGATAAGGTAATATATTTATGTATCTGATTCTTTAAAAAAAAAAAAAATGGTTTTCCTTTTGATCTGTTGTTATCATTTGAAGGAAGTGCTATGAGATTTTACAGTTTACCTAATCTACATATCACAATGTATTCAAACTACCATGCAAAAATCTACAGGAGGGAAACTTCTCTTATGTAAACTTCTCTCTTCTTTTTTCTCTTTCTCCTTCCTGAGAAAGCATGCCAGCTATGTAAGCACAGCTCCTTAGCGTTGTCTGATTGCACCACGCACTTTGCAGAACCACACTGATGTTCTCGTGTTCTTGCTCACTGTGTGCCTGTATGTGGGTTTGTGAAGACAGACAGTGTCTCCAGCAGTGTAGCAAGTAGATCACTTCTTGCAAAGCGTAGACTGACTAGTCATTTTGACGATCCATGGGGCTTTTAGGGAAGGTTTCATGTGTCTCTAGTGTGTTTGGAGGCAGCAGCAATATTCCTTGTCATCCTTCTTTTTCAAAATTAAAGCTTAGTGGGGTTTTGAAGTCGCTACCTCTCAAATTAAGAAGGTGTGGATTAGGTACAGAGTGATGTCTCTCTTCTGTCCAGAATGGACATTTCCAGATCTCTCTTAGCTCCGAGTGTCGGGGTCAGCCAGAATCTGCCTCTGATAGCAGTGCTGTGTAGGGCTCTGCCTTCCCAGCACGTGTGGCTCTGCTCTGTGCCTGACAAAATCTGCATGCCTGTTGTTTTGGACAGCAGAGCCACATGTTGCTCTCTTCTGCCAGAAGATCAGGTATGTAGTTTAACTAGAAGGCCAAAGGGCGTGTAGTCGCTTCAACTGGGCCTTCAGTGTATGGTATGGTCAGATACCCGGTGAATGTAGTACAGCACAATTATTTAGCAGCTAGAAAACCACCTCCTGAAATGTCTAAAGGATTTTAACTCCTGAATGGACCTTAGAATAGTCCTTGAAGTCTGAAGTACCAAGATCCTACTTCCATTTCAGTACTTAAAAATCTTTAAAAACAGAATCATAAAAGCCAGATAATTGATAAATGTAGCCCTTGCCTTACTAATATTGGTTCAGGCAACTCCTTTCACTCATTACTGACATGTGCTTGGTAAATGGCAGTATTCAGATACAAATGTGACTTTCTACACTGTTTTTTTGTTTTAACATGAGGCTTAATATTACAGCTATTACTTCCATGACTTTGTGCATTACAGAGGTTTTCAGCTCTAACATGACTTCAAATTATTTTCCTTGGTATCCCAAAGCTATGAGTTCTAGATACCTGTATGAGTTTCATATAACGTTTTTAGCATTGGTGATGAGCTCATTTGGCTTCCTTAGAGTGGAAATACTTTGTAAATAGTAATGTGATTTCTTACGCTCACCACATTCTTTCTTTCCAGAGTGGGAGGGAGAGATAGAATGACTAGTCCAAAAATGAAGTTGTTGTGCTTCACCACCTTATTGGGCTGAAAGTGTTTTTAATATCTTTTTTGAAATAGTACAAAATCTGAACATGTTGAACATCAACATCTTGAAGCATAAACATGAAATGTACTTGCTTGTCTCTTGCAAGAATGCCATTGTGGATAGTACCTTTGGCTGACGTTTTTAAAGCAAAGATCTCATTGCTGTGTTCCAGATGAAGTGCAAAGCATAATATTACTGTTTCGGGAGTGCAGGGTGTTAATACTTGATTGGTGTTGTGGATGTCACTTGCTATTATTGTTAGTGGCACTGAGAATAAAACGTTCATTGAGAAAGATAATCCTTACACAAAAGGATGTAGGAACATGTAATTGACAATCAGGAGGTTAAAAGAGACTTGACAAGATTTCAAGGGATTAAAAAAGTTAATCTGTCAAGGCACATACCCACCTCTGCTCCAAAGGCTTGTATTCTAATTAAGATTTATCACAAGGTTCTTGGCAATAGTCCTGTCATCCTTCCACTTTTGCCCAGTGGAGAAAATTGAAAACTCAGTAATTCTGGCAATATAAGTGTAGTAATGATCTGCAAGATGACATGATGATGTCATTGCCTGTAAGACTCACACATCATATTGTGATATAGTATGATGTTTTTTTAAAATCTGGATGCTGCTTTCAGGAAAAATGAAATCTCTTGCAAGCATGCTTTGTGGAGATGTGTGTCCTTCTTCACTCCTCCTGTAGTCTTCTGATAGATTCCTAAATATTAGCAATTTTTCAGAATAGTGAGATACTCAGTTACAATGCACCATTTTTTGATAAGCAACAATCTTAGAGTAGTTTAAAAGGTGTTCTTTGTATTTTATCAGTCCAGGTAAATATGTAGTATATTTTAATAGTAGGTAAACGTGTAATACTTCAAACGAATGCTTATGTTTAAGTTGTTGTGGGCATAGGATTAGTCTTCTCTTCTTTGCTGGTAGTTTCAATTAATTTCTAACTCATGCCTGTGATGAAAGAAGCAGCTCTTTGCGATCTGCTATTTGCTCTGATATTTGAATTACAATACATGTATTAAAGCTGGTAGTTTTGTGTATAAATTGCATATTTTCTGTAAACTGCAATCTTTTCTTGGTTCTTTTCTGTGAAGAGAACTGCTTGTTCTCTTTTTGAATTTAAAAAAAAAATTGTACTGTTAAAAATGTCTGACGTAGATGAGATTTTGGTAAACTCCATACACAAGCACTATAGAAGGAAAAGGTCAAGTACATGTGTCCAACCTTGCTTTAAGCAATACTATTTGATATTACATTTATGACTAAGATCACAAGAACACATGGGTTTTATATGGGTGTAATTAACCCACTGCAGGGATTAATTATGGATGAAAGTTAGATGTCCTCTGAAGTAGACAGGAAATTGATGACATTTCAGACAACTCCATTCACAAAAAAAAACCCCAAGCCCACTGTCTGTTAGGAATTGTCACCTAAAACAGCTTTTGTAGTTTTGTAGTCCAGGAAAAAGAAATGTGCTACAACTGTTTAGATTATGTGGACATTTGCATTTCAAAAGCTTACTTTTCCTCAATAATAAAACCAATCAAACAAAACAAGAGTGGTTTTGACACTATTTGATAAAACAGGATCACACAAATGCATCTCTTTTACTAGTTCTATAGAAGCAGTAGTAGAGGGGGTTAGATGTGTAAATGAATGTCAGCTATTTGGAAAATGAGCTGGTACCTCTAAGTAGAGAAATAGGTATGTTTCCTGTGGGTTTTTTAATTTAAAAATGCTTCTAAGTTACCCTTATTATGGTACAGGAAGAGTAGTCTTTTTATTTCAGTAATACTGATTGAAAACTAAAACAATCTCCAGGTGCAAAGAGTTAACATATTGCTAGCCACTGATTTCATGAGGTGTAACACAGTAACTGGGTACAATAAATTTATCTTCACTTGCAAAAGCTCCAGGCTTATCTATTGTTTTGCCTTCTCTTTCATCTTTGAAATGTCAAGTCTCACACCATTTTTTATTGAGGCATTTCTGCTGGACAGTGGGTCCTCATTTGACTCACTCCAGATCTTTTCATACTGCTAAGGAAAAGTTATTTATGTTTTCAAATTATTTCCCAGGTTTTTAATTATTTCCCCAGCTACTTCTTTCCTGTCTCCTGTTAGTACTCTCAAGTTGAGGTAATGAAATTGGGGTATCCACATTTGAAAAGGAGAGGTGCAATCCTTGATGTTATTTCAATTCAGCTGTAGCCAAGAGTAGAGGATAATTTTAAAGCACATTCTTATTACTGATCCCATGTCTTTTCACACAGTAAAAGGAGTAGTTGGTTTTCTTTATCAATTTTATAAGTGACTATTACTTTAGAGCTAAGGCTGGCTATTCTTAATATCAGCTGTAAGATTTTACTGTTGTGTTGTGGCTGATTTAACTTTGGGGGCGGGGGGAAATCAGTGTGGAACTGTAATCCTAACTTGTTTTTTTCCAAGGCTTAGATAACTGATACAAAATACAAAGTGGTTTACAATCTGATTTGCAAGCAATTCACTAGCTTCACAAACAATTAACAGTAAGTTTGTCTTTATGTCACAGTTTCCTTTCATAAATCATATGTTGTAAATTATTTTTTCTGTTGATAATATTTTTCCTGTACCTATAGTGTAACTTTGCTTACAGGAATAGTTCCGTAAAAAACACATTTCACTTCAGTGGAGGAACACGGCGTGTTATTCCAATGCACATAAAACGTATTAGTGACTATATAGTAAAGGATGCCCTATCTAATAGCCAGTCCCTAGAGTGGTGGTGATGTTGCAGTAAGAGGATGACTGCAATCACTGAGCTGTTGTAAACCTTGGGGTTTTGAACCAAGGGTTGGCACAAGATTATTTGCTTATGCAGATAGCTAATGGCTTGCAAGTTTGCACTGGAGATGTTGAGGTAAGGTAGAGTTGTGTAAAAAGGCCTCCTTGAAGGTGAACTCAGCATGTCCATTCTGTTTTTAAATATGGATTCAAGTGGAAATTCTGTGGGCTTGCAAGTTGATCTGCATGTAGTGGTTGGTTTATGCATCTACATAATTGCGTGGTTCAGGTAGGTGAATGGTAATTATCATGGGTAGGCATATGTCACCATGAAGAAGTTTTGTAAAGAGGTTGTAGGTTATTTTCTTTTGGCCTCAATCATGTACCTTTGATCTACAAGTGGACTGCTTTAAATGTGATATCATGAAGCCTAAAGAACAGCAAAGGATTAGAAAACCTATATATTGACTTGCACATTCAATCAACTTGCATATGATCTCAGCAGGAAATTCAAAACAAAAGCTAATTTATGGAAAAATATGGAGTTCTAATCACAGTTTAGCTCCGTGGGGTTCCAAATAACACACTACAATCTCTACATGCAGATGCTTTCATCTTACATTTCAGATTTGGCGACATTCCAAAAGTTCTTATCAAGCCTTATTATCATCTTTTATTAAAGCTTATTACATTTATCCTTATTGCATGTTTGCTATAATATTCTGTCATTCTTAATATGGAATAAAAAAGCTTTGATCTTTTTTAGCCAGTCATGAGATGGAAATATGCAACACAAGTGTTTCACTGCATAGTATAAACTCCCAGTTCGGTGTGTCCTTTGAACATTGCATTAATTGGCCCCTGTTTCTTTTTCCTTTGGTTCATAAATCTTTTCATCAGACTGCACTTCTCTGTGCCATCAGCATGCAAATAGGCTATGCATGATCATATAGTGCCACTTAATTATATCCCTCAAGAGATTTGTGGTGGTTTTGTTGGGTTTGGGTTTGGGGTGGTTGGTTTCTTTGTAATAAATAAGGCTTTTGAACTATAAAAATGGTTGGATCACTTCAGCACTGCTCTTACCTAAGAGAGGTGTTTCCAATTAATTTTGAGACATTACATTGTCATTGCTTTTCTTAATACTTCTGTTTTATGAGAGCTGTGATCTAAAGAACAAAGCAAGACTTCTGTTGGACTTGTGGAAAGAAAACATGAAATAGATAAAAACCCCATGATCCTCAGCTTTATTCCAGAAAGCAAGTTTAAGGAAGAAAGAGTTCTAGAATGAGAAGCAATAAAATAAAGAAATCCCTGAAGGAATACAGAAAAGTTATTAGCCTATAGTCTTAACCTGGTCTTGAAATGTGTAAATCAGGCATATTTTCTTCTTCCTCATAATATTTAAAATCATTGATTATGACTTTATTAGATAGAAACCCCAAAATTTACAGAATATTTTTCCTGCCTTTGTATGAAGAAAACAGCCCTTGCTTCAAAGGAGTCAGCAATCCAGTATGCATTTCCCCATCATTTCTGTACTTGTAATTTTTCACCATCTTTTTAGACTGAACAATATTAGCTGGAGAAAAAAAAAAAAGGGTTAAGGAGAAAGCCCAGGAGAATACTAAAGATTTCTTACGTGTAGTAGAGACTATTACAAAATGGGGTAGGTTTGCTGTTCATCACAATAAATGGGCAAATCTGAAACAAGACATAACAGATACATCTTATTTAAATAAGAGGCTACTGAATTATTATCTTTGTTTCTGTTTTAAGAAATCTGAATTCTCCCTTAAGCTTTGAATGTGCCTTGTATAATGCAGTTGACAGAATCAGACCATTGTTGCATTAAAGTCCCTGGCTTGACAGCTGAAATGAGACATCTAGCCACACAAATTTTCAGAGGAATAAATGTTCCATCTTGGGGTGAATATAATAAAAATGTTTACAGCATGACTATCACACATCTTTCTTAACAGTTCAAATGCAACACTACTTTAAAGTGTCATGTAATCATCTTTGATTAGCGGTCAAGGAGAAGTTTGTCCATGGTAGATAGGTGAGATACCTTTGTTGCTATACTTTTCCTAGGCAAATATTGTTGATGTTTTGCAAATTCTTCGTTAAAAGGTTCCAAGAGAAAAAACGGGAATAGACTAGAAAGATTAGAATTTTTTTGCAGATGAAACAGTAAGATCAGTGGACCCATTCAACTGTTCAGGATAAAAGGAAAAATACCACAGTTTTTCTGTTACTGTATTGATCTTGATAGGTATTACTAAGTTTTTCATATAGCACTATACTAAAATGTTTTACATGCAGTGCATATGTTCAGCAACTTTTATATGATGCTGCTGGTGACTAATCTTTTGAAGGTGTTCAAAAACCATGTACTTTAAAGTTATTTTAAATTTAGAAATAACAGGGGTTTTATTGATTTGAGAAAAATCAGTAATAAATAAAGAACTGGTCTTTGTAACTTTTAATTCACTTTATTTAACATTTTAATTAACTATTTTTAATTCACTATTTGATCTGCAGCAACATCCAAGGTATCCTATTATCTTAGAAAAAAGCGAATGAATGCAAATCACTGACAGTTCATTTGCACATCTTCTGGTCCACTTCAGGTCCTTCAGAATAAAATAGGTTTAGATTCTAATTATGGCTGCAAGAAAAATATATGGAAGATAATTTTAAAAACCACTTCAGTGTTCAAATATTTCATTTTAAAATGTATTGCCAACAGGGAGATGAACTAGAAGATAATCCTTCAACAAGATTGAGCAATAATTGCAATTTGCTTAGTTTAAATTATAATCTTTTTGCATTGCTTTAAATATAGATTATGTTCACTTTTCCTTCTGTGCAAGTGTGCATAAAGGTTTTTCTATTAATTCTAAGGAAGCAATTTTTTAAATCATGGTTTGAAAATACCAGCACTCAGAAATATGTAGCAGTGGCAGTCCTGGAACATGAGTTCAATAACTTAGCAAGGAGCTAATCTTCAAGCACAGCTTCATGAATAGTGAGACTTGATTACCATACCTTGTAAAAGACATGGGAGAAGGGAAGGAGGGTCACCAATATCATTCAGTTCCTCTTGCCAACTTCCCCTACAGTGTTGAGTTCTTTATGTTTGTAAAACATACACCATAAGCCTTATCTCCAGAGGTTTTGGGGAGATGCTTGCTCTTTAGAGCTAGCCAGTGTTTTTTCTATCTGCTGCCTAGTGTTAGTTTTTCATCTGTCGTTACTGTAAGAAAAGATGGAGGAACAATGGAAGTCCATTTGCCAATTCAGGCAACTCTGTTTCTTCTTCTTTCTACTTAAAAGAATCCTCTTACCTGTGAATTCATGTTCTCCTGTAATGCCCTGTGTCACCTTTAGAATTCTTTCCTGCAAGAAACAAGTTGCTAGATTCAGAATGGAAGGTCTGGAATTGCTGGCACTTCTGGCTGATACTTCAGAGGGTTACCTCTTCCATTACTGTAGGACTGCTTCTGTGAATAAATGGTTTTGTTTGTGCGTCCTTATGATCTGCATCTGTGATTCTTTCACCTGCACAGCTCACAAGGTGTTTGCTATATACTTTGTGTTTCATGTGAGCAGATTTGTCAGTTACAGTACTTTAGAAAAAGTTGTGGTTGATCCTGGTGAGTTATGATAGAGACAACCTTGAATTTTGACCAGAACAATAAATAAGTTTCTGTGGCTTTTACTGTATATTGCTACCCTTTCCTACAAAGAAAAAAAATAATTTCTGATAGTCAATAACCCCAGCATTGTGTGTTTATTTACATCTGATCTAAACATTGTTTTCTGTTAAGAGCTACACTGGACACTGGATCATGCTAGCACCTATTTCTTTTATGAACTAGCTGTCCTATCTTCATAGCATTCAAGTGTATGAGAAGGGGGAAAAAAATTCAGACAAGTCCAGCTCTTGTAAATAGAAAAACAGCTACATGAATTGGTTTTCTGTTACAGTTATTCTTTGTGCCTCTCATAATTTTGGCAGAAGAGAACTTTGAGATATTGAGCAAGGTGTCAAATGCAGCAGGTATGCAGTTGAATGCATCAGGTAGTTGTCAGCCCTCACAGTTCTAGTTCTGCCGCTTAGTTAAAAAAATTATCCGTCTTTGACCACCTACTAATAAAGGACTGCTTTCTTTTTGGATGCAAGAAAGTCTTGGAGAGGGTTTTGAAGTGATAATATAGTGTATTTGCTCAAGAACAAGGTCCTTGTAAAGGTAACACGTAAAGTACTGAATTACTAGCTTGAGGGAGGAGCAAGCACAACAAATGGGCGACTTCTTCCTGAAGACTGTTGCAAAATGTTCTACACAGTGTAAACTAGTGATGGGTTTTTTTCAAGTGTTTGCTATGAAATGTATTCTTAGTTGCTATTTTAATTATTGAGTGGACATGGAAGGCTTTGTAGACTGGTTACAAACCAAAATAACTAGACTTTAGTTACACAGTGAAAAACAAGATCAACCAAGCTTGAAAAAGTAGTTTTAAGATGGTTCAGAAACCCTTCAGTGAACTGTGTGGTGACAGATGGCAAGATTACCCAATAGCCTGCAACAAATGATAACATTTTTATGTTAGCATTGAGGCTACTGTTGATACAAATGCGCTCCTTTAATTTGAGCTCTGAATTTTTGAATATCCCTGTCCATTTGGCAGGGGAAGGGGGGTTGGGGCAGAGGGGGGAAAGGGGAGGGCAAGAAGCCCAACTGTTAATTTGGTTACTGCTTTTATGCTTGGGGTTTGTTCTGGTGAATTTAGCCATATTCACCAGCACCACACACACACATAGACACTGGCAGTCTGTTCATGGCAAAAGCAGCGCAGAGAGCTTTCTCATCTCTGATGCCTCTTCTTTCCACTCCGTTAGAGGGAATGGTCTCCTCACCATTTAGACTTTCACCCCACTCTAAAGGTTGGCCATGCGGATAATCTGTCCAGTAGCATTACAAATGCTGCCTTAAACAACTCAGTCCAAAGGTAAATGCTAGCATACCTTCAGCAGGTGAAGAGTCTTGGTACCTAGAGATTACCTTGCAGAATACGTAGAGGGACCGAAACAGTTGAATAAGTAGAAGATACTAGAATTGTAGGTTAAAAATGGTAAGTTTTTCTATAAATTAAATTTAAGTAAAAATTAATTAAAATTAGGTTAATTTTTTTATTTGAGTTTTAAAAAATGTTACTATTTAATCATAGGTTAAATTGTTAAAGATGGAAAAGAGCTTAAAAATCATCAAGTCAAACTGTCAGCCTAGCACCACCTCCACACATTCACCATTAAACCATGTCATGAAGAACCATATCCACAAGTTTTTAGTAACACTTCCAGGGATGGTGACTTCACTACTTTCCTGGGCAGTCTGTTCCAATGTTTTACAACCCTTGCCATGAAAACATTTTTTCTTAATACGTAATCTAAACCTCCCCTGGCATAATTTGAGGCCATATCTCCTTGGCCTGTTACTTGTTACATGGGAGAAGAGATTGACACTCACCTTACTACAACCAGCTTTCAGGTAGTTATAGAGAGCATGAAGGACTCCCTGAACCTAATTTTCTCTGGATTAAGCAACCCTAGCTTCATCCATCTACTCCTCATAAAACCTGTGCTCCAGACCCTTTACCAGCTTCAGTTCCCTTCCCTGAACATGCTTCAGTACCTCAGTGTCTTTCCTGTAGTGGAAAGAGCTGGACACAGCTTTTGATGTTTGGCCTCACCAGTGCCGAGTATGCAGGGCAATCCCTGCCCTGCTTCTGCTGGCCACTCTATTTCTAATACAGGCCAGGAGGCCATTGACTTTCTTGGCCACCTAGGCACACTGCTGGATCATGTTCAGCTGCTGTCAGACAGCGCTTCCAGATCCTTTTCAGCTGGACATTTTTCCAGCTACTCCTCCCCGTGCCTGTAGCGCTGCATGGGGGTTTTGTGACAAAAGTGCAGGACTCAGCACTTGGCCTTGTTGAACCTCATACCATTGGCTTTGTCCCACTGATCCAGCCTGTCCAGATCCCTCTGCAGAGCCTTCCTACTCTCCAGCAAATCAACATGCCTGCCCATCTGTGAACTTGCTGAGAATGCACTTGATCCCCTTGTCTAGGTGGTCAGTGGAGATTTGAAACAGCGTTGGCTCCAATACTGAGCTGTGGGAAACACCACTCATGACTGACCACCAGCTGGATGCAGTTCCGTTCACCACCACCCCTCTGGGCCTGCCCATCCTGTCAATTCTTATACCAGCAAAGAGTTCACCTGTCCCCACCATGGGAAGCCAGTTTCTCCAGGAGAATGTTGGGGAAGAAAGTATCAAAAACTTTACTAAAGTCTCAGTAAACAACATCCACTGCCTCTCCCTCATGCACTAAGTGGGTCACTTTGTTATAGAAGGAGACCAGGTTGGTCAAGCAGGATCTGCATTTCATAAACCCCTGCTGGCTGGGCCTGATCTCGTTTGTCCTGTACGTGTTGCACGATGGCACTCAAGATGATCTGCTCCATGACCTTCCCCAGCACTGAGGTCAGGCTGACAGGTCTGTAGTTCCCCAGATCCTCCTTCTGGCCCTTCCTGTAGGTGAGAGTCACATTTGCCAACTTCCAGTCACCTGGGACATCCACACTTAACCAGAGCTGCTGGTAAATGATTGAAAGTGGCTCACTGAGCTCTTCTGCCACCTCCTTCAGTACTCAGGTAAATGCCATCTGGCCCCATGAATATATATGTGCCTAAGTTGCAGAGCAGGTCACTGACAATTCCCTTCCAGATTATGTGGGCTTTGTTCTGCTCCGTGTCTGTGTCTTCCAGCTCTAAGGACTGGATACCTCAATGACAATTGATCTTGTTATTAACAACTAAGGTAACAAAGGCATTCAGTACCTCAGGCTTTTCCTCATCTCTTGACACTGTTTTTCCAAGAAAGGATGGAGAGGTTTGGCCCGCCTTTTCTTGCTGATGTGTTTGTAAAATCATTGGTGGTCTTCTAGCAATGGTCATCTAGCATCTGGCCATCTAGCCAGATTGCTAGATGACCATTAATCTGGTCATCTAGCAATGGCCAGATTAAGTTCTACATGGGCTTCGGTCCTTCTAATTTTCTCCCCTCATGGCCTCACAACACTTTATAGTCCTTCTGAGCTGTCGATGCCCTTTTCCAGGGGCAATAAACTCTCCCTTTCTCCCTGAGTTCCATTCAAAGCTCTCTGTTCATCCAGGATCATCTTCTTCCCCACCAGCTCACCTTTCAGCATGTGGAGATGGCCTGCTCCTGTGCTTTTAAGATTTCCTTCTTTAAAGCACATCCAGCCTTCCTGAACTCCTTTTTCCCAGGTATCATCTGTTTTCCTGCTTAAAAAGCCATCATGTTCCACAATGGAAGCAATCATCCCAATCTTCATATAAGTGAAAGGAGGCTTTTGTTAGGGTTTGTGGGCACATTTGGAATTGTGACAACCCATCTTTTCTCCCAGCCCCTGAGAATTCATCTATGCTTGCAGCTGTGGATTATTTGGATGGAGTTGATGTGATCTGTGACCACAACCATCACAATCTGCCTGCCTTCTGGTTAGAGGCATCTGGCGTTCTCACACAAGTCCTTGCTGCTGTCAAAGTTATGCCAGTATTGAAAGAAAGTCAATCCCATGTTGGTATCCCCGTAGACTTGGCAGAGTCAGAGCTAGTGACTCTAGGAACGGTATCTTGGCTTCATTGTCATTGTCTAACACCAAAAAAATTCCGAATTGATAGTGAATAAACCAGACCTGACAGGCAATATCTAATCCAAAAATCAAGAAACTGTTTTACGTTAGATTAGGGACAAAAACAGCAGCAGGAAATAATGAAATGCATTTTGCTTTAAATGTTGTTGTTTTAATTTTTGCTTTATATATCAAATTCTTTATAAAAATAAGTAAACCTTCTATTTCTCTGAATACAGTAGAAACAGAGAAAGGGATTGATCTCTTACATCCCCATCCCAAAGCTGAAAGAAGGCCTTCATCCTCTTCTAGATCAAAGGAAATCAGACAAACATAAACACTTCTGCAGTCTGATTGCCTCCTTCTCCCTTTGGAAATTCAGAACTAGTTCATACCATTTGACTTGAAGGTCTCAGACGTCCCACTGAGGTACCAGTACCAGGTGATGCTAAACAGATTCATAATAGCATCAAGAATTTTTATCAGGTGCCTCAATTTCCTTATAAAACTGAAAAGGACGTAAAGTTTGCTTTTATACTCATGGCCAGCTGAGAGAAGACTAATTTTGATTGATAGAATAGTGCCTAAGTTTGTCTTAATCAGTTGATTTATGCATGTTCCTAAAGTTTATAATCTCTAAAGAAATTCTGCCTTGTAATTTGATACTTTAGTAACAAGCCTGTCACTTCTATGTTGTTTTCATGTTTGTGAAAGGAGAATTCTCTAAATTCCATAGCACTAGCTCGGAGAGATTATGTAGTAGAATTGTTTAGTGTATTAGCACACACTTTAAGTTTTGTCATTGGAATTGTCTAGTAACAGTTTTTATCTGGTTAAAAAATATTCCTACATTCACAGTCTGTGAAACAGCTGCATTTATCCATCTGTTCATTTTCATTAAACATTGGGTATTGAACTTGTTTCTAGTTCATTGTCAAAGCTGAGAAAGGAGTAGTGTATTTGAGAGATACAGCTAATACTCCCTGTCTCTGACAGTAAACTACAGTGGGATTCCCATCAATACAAACACAAAGAAAAGGTAGTTGTCACTTATATTGTAGTTATTGTCGTTATATTGATGTAATCAATATAGATCCCACTGTCCTTTCCTTTGAAGACTTCTAATTCCAGCTGTTTTGAATTACAAGGGAATGGCTACAAGGTCGTGTTGGAGCTTCCCCTTCTGATCTCATAGTGCATGAAGAGGCACAGGGCATGTACATAGCACCAGCAGATGTTGATGATGTTCTAAGCTCCCGTGTTTCTAGAGTTACAAAATGAATGTCACTTTCTTTTTCTTTTTCTCCAGAAGAACTAATAAAAGGGATAAGAAGACAACAAAGTTAAGAGAGGTGATTTAGATCTTCAGACTTGAAAACAAAAAATGTACTGGGTTTAAATTATAAAATATTTAGCTATTTGCAGTCTTTCATTGCTGCCAGTGAAATGAACAAGTATAACAAATAGTAGAGTTTGACCCAAGGGATTTTATTGAAATATATTAAAACAGATACACTTGTCAGGTGATTAATACATAAATAAGGATTTCAGCTGAGGGAGGGTGAAAATAATAATGGCTAATTCTAGTGATATGCCAGAGATGGTGGTGGTCAGATTTATGGTTTAACAAGAGTTGAGAGAGGAAAAAAGAAAGATGTTTTTAGGGTCAAGGAACATTCTACATTAGCAGGCTTTGACAGGCAATTTAAGGTCTGGGAAAGAAGAGTAATAGTGGAGTCAGGGACTTGGAACAAAGAGAATATGTCATCTGTAGTGAGGATTTCAGTCTTTGAAGTATTCGGTAACGGGTCTTTAGTTGCATTATGGTTTTTTGTTTTGTTCAGGGTAAGGGGGAGGCTTTAAGGCAAAAACCTGACAGACAACCTCTTAATTCGGCAGTTTTTGTTGCCTGGCTAACTAAACTTCCATTGATGCCTCTTCATCTTAAGTAAGAGTTGCCATGGTCAATACAGAGAGATTTGAAGATTGAAGGTGAAACCAAATGGGATGAAGAATTTTTTGTCATTTGCATAGAGAGAATGAATAAATTAGTAATATTGACTGTAGTAGTAATTTGCTTCAGAGAGAGAGAAGGAGCAGAAGCAACAACGTACAGTGAACTATCTTCCTTATATTTTGCACTAATAGTTTAAATACATGATTACAGATTTTTTTCCAGTGTATTTTTATTCCCTAGTAGCACTGAAAGGCTATTTTAGCTACTTTGCAGATAACGGTTGTCATAGAATGAGCAAACCTATGTTACACCAAGCACAAAGTAGAGTAATTAGAATGAATTTTGGTGGCATTATAGAGACATTGGAAGAGAAGAAAATAATCCACAGACAGCATGAAATTGCATATGTTTTGAGTATCACAGTATAGCACTAGTGTGGAGGGTTTTTTCCATATTTTTGTTCTAAAAGTTCAGACACTGGGTTCATTCTTTAATCCCTGGTGATTAAGGTTCCTTAAGTTCCCCCTAACACCATGGAAGGTTGACTCCGTCTCATAATTAACCTAGCTAAACTCTTCATCATGGTCTCGCCTTTCAAATGAATGTGGTTGTGGGGAATTAAGTAATTCAGAAACCTAGTTTATGCATTACCAGTATCAGAGCAAAGTGCCCCAGTGTCTCTGGCTCTGCTCATGGCCTTGGCCTCCTTTTGTAGACTCGCGTGGGGAATGGGCATGTAACAGGAGGTTGTGCAGGGTGTTGTTGACAGCATGAAGTGCTCATGTCTTAGGTTAGCCCTGCAAACACCCACAGCACCCTCATTCCTCTCCTGTGTTTTTTCTTTTCTCTTTCTGGCTAACCAGGACAGATCCATCTGCTGGGAAAATCATTTATTTTAGTAGGTCATTTAGGAGTTCACTTAAATGATTTGTCTCTTCAGAAGGATCAAAAATGAAAAAAAGAGAAAAGAACATAATTACTGCCTATCCTTTTGAACATTGATTTGGGACTGTTAAAAGACTCAAAATGAGACTGGAGCTTTCTGTCAACTGTTTTCTCTGAAAGCACTGTAAAGGACAGTGGTAGTAATTGCTTAGTGCCATTGCTGAACTATTAGTCTGCCAATGCTTGTTCATGTAATTTAATTTTTTTAATGTATGAGTTGCTATTCTGCTGCAAAGCATGGAAAGTCGTTATTTGTGCAATTTGTCATTGTGGTTAAAAGCATCAAATAACCTGTATCCTCTACCACCAGCAATGCATCTGTTTGGCCTCAACTGGCAGTTGCAGCAAACTGAAAATGATACATTTGAGAATGGAAAAGTGAATTCTGATACTGTGCCAACACATCCTGTAACAGTTCCTGCTGGAGACAATGGTAAGTGAAATGGGCACTATTTTTTTTTCCATCTTTTGGAACTTTTCTTCCTTTGTGTCTTACATACATCATTCTTTAACAGTTTTTCTGCAAAGCTCTATATTTAATGGAAATACAGAGCATTTTTAAGTAATAGTAATTTTGAACAGATTAACAGAAACACAGAGTTTCTCCTACCTAGCATGTGAAGTGGCTTATGGATCCTGAGCAATGATGCTGAGCCTACTAGGAAAACTAGCTGTCAACCAAAATGCCTCACAGGAATTTGCATGTGGTATTTGGTGAGGATAGGAAAGCTTTCATCATATCCAGAGAAGCAGAACCTCTGCTTACTCTGAAGTATGTGGTAATATTTTTTATTGTTGTTGCAGGGTCCCCAGAGACAGCAGGATGGTGCTGAGGCTGGCTCAGACCATCCTGCCTTAGGGGCCTCATGTTGAAGAAATGGCCAAAACAAAGCCAGGGGGCCCAAGGAGTCAGGACATACTGTTTCATAAGGGAGACCTGATACCAAGATTCAATCTTTGGGACTTTAAACAAGCTCTCAATAGCTTTTGGACAAAAGATGACATCTGTGTGTCTTGTCATAATCACTTTTTCTGAAGTTTTTGCTCCACAAGAGGCACTTCAGGAATAGTATGCATATTTTTGAAGTTTCTCTCTTAGCTATGCTTAGAAGGTAGCTCGTGATCAAGGAGCTTCAGGTGGCATGAGGACCTTACTGTGGAATACCTTGGGTTTTTCTCTACAGTGATTGATGTTTTCTTCTCTTTTTCTTTTTTTTTTTTTTGTAAATTTCTCTCTGAAATTTAATAGGTCAGGTATAATATGTACATTTGTTTTCTCAAAGTCTCTAGCATATAATGTCATCCAACCAATATATAAAGTAAGAAAAAAAACTTTCTTAATTTTGTTGTAAGAGCTTTTAAAATACAAACCACATAAAGAGATTATTTTTATCGACCTTTTTCAATCTTGCCCTTTAAGATTCTCAAAACATTTAAGAGCTTGTGCACTTTTGGCTAACAGAGGCTTCAAAATCAATAGGTTTTGAATGGAAAACTTGATTTAAATGGTTGATGAATGCAGTGTTTGCTTCATTACACAAAAATCCATTTTCCCATTCACAAGGTACATCTGACCTCCTTACCACTGAGAAGGAGGAAGCTTCTGCCAGCAATTGACATCTTGAAAATTTTTCAAGTTATCAGAGCTTCAAGTCATAGAAAAGTTATAGCTCAGTTCACTCTTCTTGTCATCTTTGTAAGCCTATGAAACTTTTCCAGTCAAACATTTTCTTCTTCCATTTCCTTTATCTCCTGCCTTTTTCTTGTACTCAGATAGTCATTATTGCTGCCTGTGTTTTTATTACTTGTTTTGAATGAAGAGCAAAAAGCTACTCTATGGTTAATGAATATTGATGCTGCAGTGACAGCTCATCATCCCATTGCCTTCTGCATTCAATAGCCAATATACTTTCTTGTATAGAATATATTGATGTTTTTGTAAATATTTTATAAATACTTACTGGGTTTCTTCCCTTGATAATTTTTTTATTTTTTTAACAAACTAAAACCTGTTATACGCTGCCTCAAAAATAAAAGGAAGTAACAAGGATATCAAATCCATTTTTCTTTCCTTATATCCCTAAATACTGTTCAAGGGAACAGGGTTAATTCCACCCACTGTTAAAATGCTGTCCTCTGCAGAATATGGTAAGTGGTCATTTATCAGCATACATCAATACTTAACAACAGACAGACCAGAGAGTACACATTTTAAACCACAAGAGAAGGACCAGTTAGGCAGAAGAGAAAGTGTGACAACTAGATGTGAAATGTGAGGAGCAAGGGCCCTGTGCTATCACACTAGTAACTGAAAACTGTAAGGGAGAATCAATGAAGCCTTGATTTGGATGCTTTGACAGCTGAACAACTTTCAGTACCACTCCTCTCTAGTCCCCTGGTAATAGCCTGATACTCTGTTTTGGATTTGAGAAATTTCAGCCACCCTTACAGTAAATGTGAATGAACATGTCGTTCCATATTTTGATTTAAAGCTATATGTAAGAACTGTTACTGTTTAGAAAGTGGAAAGGAAATGATGACACTATGAAGTTCTCTCTTGTGCTCATTGAGATACAACAGGGAACAAAGAATAATTAATGCCCTAACCTTAGCGTGGCAAACAGCTACTGACAGTTTTGAGAGAAGTGGTGGGGTGCTAAAGGGGCATGTGGCTCCAAAGTAAAACCATCTTTTCTTCAGTGAAGAACATAATCTGCTAAGTGTTGAACCCCAGAAACAGGCACTCCTGGCAAGTTGGTTAATTTATTTGATAAATGCCACTTACCCAAGCTGTCTCACTCATCTTTTCAGCAGTACAAGGCAGTTATTTTTCATTTGAAATGTAGAAAGAGGGGAAACTGCAGATCAATACGGCAAACAAGTGTTTATTGTTTAGTGATTACCAGTCATCAGTGTGTGAATTTATTCAACACAATATGCTTAAATTCGAAGAAAGAGGTAAAAAACAAATGCTTAAATAAACTGAAATAGTGACTACAGTTTCATCTTCTAGAATAACACATGAATATTATGAAAGGTTAAGTCCAAATTGAGAAAAGCATTAGACTCATCCTGAAAAGTGTTTAAAAAATCGTTTCTTCAAGATCAGATATTTCACTGTCTCTTCTCAGCAGCACTCTGATCAATGTGATAATCCTGTGAGACATTTTCAGTGACTGCAATGCCATTGTGACACAGCTCTGATGATGGCACGAGTTCCCACTCAAGGCCTCTCAGCAGCGCTTCTGTACCTGTTTAATTCAGCAGCAGTCTCGGTTCATCTCAGATGCGCAAAAAGTGGCGAGGATCAATCCGTGACCTCGCCTGGCATTCCAGATTTTAATCTATTTTTTTTGCTGTCTAAATGTTTGCAAAAAGGTTGTGTCAGTTTGTTCCGTCAAATGATGAATAATGTAGAATTTGAACATAAAAGACAAGGCAGAATTGTCAGTTCTTCAGAACACTTGTATGCAAACAAGTGAGCATCACATGAATGTGCTTACCACATTCAGATGGATTTAGTTCCATTTTTGTAATAGATTAGCTGATGAAAAAATATAAATTGGTAAGAAACACAGCAAACTCCAAGACTGTAATGACAGTTCCATTTTTCTTCATATTGCTTCACTCAAGCCTCACCCTCATGTGCCAGCTGCATAAATACAGCATTGCTTGCTTACACAAAACCAAAAACAGGTAACTAGAGCTGTAGCTTTTGTTAGTACTGAATAAATGCTCTGATATTTAATGTAGGAAAGATTATATTAGTTCTCTTGACTACTTGTGTTTATGTATGTATCATTCTTATAATCTGTATGCTGCATTTTGCTTTTTCTTTTTTTTTTTTTTGCAATGTGAGACTTTATTCTGAGAAACCCCTATTAAAATGCTAGTGAAAAAAAAAAGTAGTTTAATGTAGATTCTAAACTGTTTCCGTAATGCTACTCCTTAGGGATGCTACAGCATTTTTAGTTTGTAGGTATCTGTGGTATCTTTGCCTTTTTATTTCCAAAACATTGAATTCCTGGGATCTTCTATTCAAAAATAATGGCAGGTAACATTTTTCTGAGGTGATTCTAAATATTTGAAGATATATATGAAGGATGATTGAAAGCCAGAAAGGGACACTAATTTTTGATTTCTTTATTATTCTTACCCATCAGGAAAATTAGGAGGATTTGCACAAGAAAACAACACTATAGATTCTGGAGAACTTGATATAGGCCGAAGAGCGATACAAGAAGTGCCCCCTGGGATTTTTTGGAGATCACAACTCTTCATTGATCAGCCACAATTTCTAAAATTCAATATATCCCTTCAGAAAGATGCATTGATTGGAGTCTATGGTCGAAAAGGCTTACCACCTTCACACACTCAGGTGAGAACAGCTTGCATTAAAAGTAGGACACATTATTGAAAACCATGATCTTGCATCTTTTGTATCTTTTTTCTCTCTCAGGGTTACATTCTTTTCCATTTTGCTGATTTTTATTTTTTTCTGTTTATACTTTATTGGTCTCCTGGGATGACCAGAACATTTGTAATACTCTATGTGTTGGGATCTAGAAGGGGGGTACAGGATGTTCTTATTTATGAGCTGGTCTGTTGCCTAATCAGTGATGGTGCTTCAGATATAGAGTTGTTTCATGCAGAATTTCTAGGTGCTTTTATTCTTCTGTGGTATATGGACATATCTGTAAAAAAACTAGTCAAACTAATATAGAATCTTATGACCACACATAAGGTGTGGTTGAGAGTTCCTGCAAACAGCACATTAACCAAATTTCCAAACAAGAAGACAGGCAAATGCTGCAGTATTTACAGCTTGGTGTCTCACTAAATAAATACATAAAAGAAAAAATATATAATATGTATCTACAAAGATGCAGTGAACTGGGATTGGCAAAGTGAGTTCACTAGGCATCTGGTGTCTTGAAACTTTGTTCTTAAGTGTCCCAGAGGATTTATTATGTTCCACCCCTCAGATGGTTTCTAATAACACCTTTTATTTCATGTAGTCACGCTGCTTAGTAACAAAAAAAACACTTTTTATCCATAGTTAGAGAATAGTTAAAGAGTAACAGAATGAACTGTCTTCTGGATTGGCAGGAGAAATAGAGAATCAGTGCCTGAGATGGTATTTTAGCATCAATTGTATTCATGTTTTATTTTAAAGATTTAAGACCCTCCAACATTCGATTTCTATCAGCACAATATTTGTCCAAGTGCTGGCTCAGACCCATTTTTCCACCTGAATAGGTATTTTAGCTCATTTTCTTCTACTCCATTTGTAGAAGTTCCAATCTTGGAACATTGGAAAATCTTCTTCCAATACATTTGGAGAAACATTTTAGTGATTTTTATTTTGAGTGTGTGAATTTGCCATGGACACAAATCTAAGTATAGCAGCCTAATGGTATAATTGTATCAGAGCTTGGCTGATTACGTCTGATACACAGTTGTAACAGCAAATCCGTAGCTGCAAAATTCATGTATTTTGACTCAGTCTTTTTTTTTTTCAGTTTGATTTTCATGCTACTTCACAATTTAAAAGTTTTGGGGGTTTTGGGGTTTTTTATTCAGGCATAACTTTTAAAATATGTACAATATATGAAATATATTGCACTTATTTAAGAGTCACAAACCACAGAGGAAGAGTCAGCAAAGCAGCTGAAATCATGGAATGTTACCTTTAACTTTATTTTGTAGTTTAGTTTCTATTAAAGTACAAATACTTTACTGAATGCAGAAAGTGCACTCATGTTTACTTAAAAATTTGATCTTCATAATAATGATTAAATGGATTTTCTTCAGACCTTCACATATGAACATCCACCCTCAGGCTGACAACAACCACAAGAAATTCTAGCATAAAGAAAATTGATTCAGAAAGTTATCAACCATTGGAAATAGGTGTTTGGAATACAAATGCCATCTCAATGATAACAATAATAACAGGAGTTAGGGGAATACGTGTGTGGCAAGAATGAATAAAACTGAAGAAGCTTATCTGGACTATGCATTTATATGAGAAGTTATGCAAGTAGGTACTTCTATTAAAAAAATGATCTTTACTTGATTCCTTATCCTGTTCAAAGGTTGAAATAGGAGTGCCCTTTATCCAAAAACACAGAGACTACTAAATCTGTTTCCTAACCTCTGTGTTACACCAACTCCAAGTTCTTATTAATGTTTAAGTATGATACAAGAGAAAGTCTCACATGTGAGTCCTGCTACTGTATCTTCTGTAGTTACTGTGACATTTTGGATATACTGTTCCCAGGATATAGGTCAAGCTCTCTTGTCCTATTTTTGCCTGGTATATAATTAGAGTATTGTTTGCAAACCATTGACTGACACTTGATACATTGAAAAATTAGGCATGCTTACTTATCAGTGCCCTAGTGAACTTACAAGGCTGCTAAAGCTTCCCAAGGGTACAAGTTTATCAGAATGTTTATATGGCCTTGAACCCAATGATGTCCAGTTTAAGTGCCTGAGATAAAGCATGTATGTCATCTCCTAAAAATGCAGTTTCAGTAAGTGTTTGGGGTTTTATTTGCGACCATGCTCCTTCATGTGGGGAGAAAAAAACGGAGTAAAATACGTCTCAACAATTTAGGCCTTTCTCCAACAAAGTCCTAGCACAGGGCTTCAATGCAGATACAACTTGTCCTTGTAAAATATGTATTTAAATAAAGTAGCTTATGTAAAAAAAAATAAGGTATTTTGGCAAAAAGACATCTAATGAAGTAGAACACTGAGGGGATTAAAAGCATAAGTCCATTTATTGCTTTCTTTTTTGCCCTAAATCTTATGTCTTGTACTGACAAAAGTGCCTAACTGCAAGCTGGGCATAGGTGACAGGGACAAACTAACAGCTGATGTTGAGCTTCACTGCATCCTTTCATTAGACAAGGCAGCTCACTTGTGTGGCTCCAGGTGTCACAGGAACATAGCAGACAAACACACAAATATCCACGCTGGGTTTGATCGAAGGCCCATCTAGCATTCTGTCTGTGATGGGGGCCATGGGCAGATACAGAGAGATTTATAAAGCAGCATGATAGTACTGTAGTTATTCTTCCCACAATATACATTTGGCCTCCAGAGTTTTAAGGCTGAAGGACTTTGATGAGTCAAAGATGCTGTCTTTGTATTTTACAACCTTTGATAGATTTTTTTTTTCCTGTGAATTTGCATAGTCACCTTTGAACCTATGGAAGCTTTTAGCATCTGTGACATTTGCAGCAAGGCTTAAGTACACATCTCACACTGTACTCACTATGTTTTGAGACAGCCTCCTGGTACCTTTTGTTTGACACACTCTTGGTAGTGTTTTGGAAGAGGCAGGGCAGAATTTCTCATTAATTTCTTCTCCGTGCCACCCTTGATTTATGGATCTCTAGTGTCATCAGTGAGTATTATTTTTTTCGGTCTGTTTTGTCATTCTTTTTATGATAGCTTTTTCAGTCCTTTGGTCATCCTTTTCTGAATGTTCTCCAGTTTTAATGCAGCCTTTTCAAGATGTGGAAACCAGAACAGCACAGAACATAAGAGGTGTTTACCTATGATGGTTTCATTCAATACCTTAATGATGTCTGCTTTTTTTTTTTTAATTGTCAAGCTGATATTTCCATCATCTGTCTACCATAGCTCAAAGATCTCATTCCATAGTGACGAAAGTTGGCTCAGAGCCCATCTCTCGATGTGTCAAGCTAGGGTTGTTTCATGAGGACTTTGAAAAGTAGGATCTCACTCATACATATCACTTCATGTCTGCATCTCTTGAATGCTGTGTGCCCTTATCTTCTAGTCACAGAGTGACAAGTGCTAATAACAAAATTTATGCAAATAAGCAACTGCTGCTTGTTAAATAATAGAGAACTCATTACTTCCTGCACTCTGCCAGCATTTGTAAAGTTGCCTTGTCACCTGTCCTCCTCCAGTATCTTTGCTCATATGCCTGTGATACCCTGCATGTGTAACTGCACACCGCAGTGTTCTTTAGCTCTCTCCTTACAGCTTCAGTATTTCTACCAATGTCTGCCTTCCCTCCGCTGTCACCTTTTACTGTAGTGCAAAACTTGCCTTTCACATTTGCCACCTTGTTCTCCACTTCTTTCCTGTACCCTTTGCCTGTTTAGCCACCTCTTTTTTGTATCCAGTTAAAACCTGAGAGCGAGTAAGAAGAAACTGTAGTCAATATCTGTCCCTAACTGTACAATCTCTGGTGCCAATTATCCTATCATTGCAAGGTACATAATAAAAGTATGATAGAAATAAGTTTGGGAGAGATCTCAAGAAGTCTTTGTTTACACCCTTGTCTTGTAACAGGATGAATTGTATATAAACTATTCCTATCAATTGGTTAGAATTCTAGTACTAAACAATAACATAATGCAGAAAATGTAACTCTTGTTTTCTCCCATAATCCAAAATAATAGGGATATAACATGTAGGAAATGGTTTGATGTATCGTATTCAGGACAGAATTTTTGGTTGCCTTGGTGTATTCTCTTTAGGTGCCAAAATTAGTCTCAAGCACAGCTACTATTTGTGTGTCACAGACTGATCGGAGACGCATCGTTCTCTCTTTCCGGGGAATCATAAATAAATCAACCAGAAGTAATTGACGGTGGCTGTCCATTCAAAACCCAATCAATGCAAGCCCAAAAGTCTTTGTGACACTTTCTAAAAATGTCAGTTCCATTGCAGCCAGAGAATCAATATGTTTATTTAAAGAGACTTTTAAGCATAAAAAATAGACTTTGGTTTAAAGCAAAACAGTGTGGAATGGTAGGGCAAATCATCACATTTAGACTCAATATAAAGGAAATTAATTTATCTTCATAGGAGGAAAATAAAATTGGTGTGGTTTTGCTTATGAAAATAATTGTTTTTCCAGTCTGTTTTTGTTACCATGTCCTGAATATGAAAAAGCAGCCTTTAAAAGGGTTACAATCAATTATTGTTTTTTGCTGGGGGCCAGAATGAACAGTAAATTCCCTTCTGTATGGCTTTTTAAATGTAGTCTAAAATGGTGTTCTGATAACAGCATACATCCTTATTACATTAAAAATACAAAATCATGAATTGTACTGTGCCTGTCAGCCATTAGTGGCCAATCAAGTGATGTAAGCACTTGTTCCTGTATCAAAAATACAGTTTTAATCTGAAATTATCCTTCTACAAAAGTGGTCTCTTGCCATGTACAAATTACAAAGTCACTTCTAATGTCTGTAAATGACCTGTTAAAACTCAGAGCTCCCTGAGCCTTCCCTTTTAAAAAATATTAGCAAAAACCACCAGAGAGGCAGGAGGAAAAAAAAGCTAAAATTGTTTTTCTCTCTCTCACAAAATAAGATAAATATTTAATTCTCTGACAAATGAGAGTGTTGAATGGTTTTGAATAATTGCTCTCCCGAAACGATCACATTCGTTTTCATGTGGTGCAGCACATACAAATCTGCCAAGGCACCAGCTTCTGCGCATCCTAATCACATTATGTTCTATTCTGCTCGTTCAGATATAGCTGGAAAAGTGTCTTGGGTGTTGATAGAGGCCTATTAACTATGCATTTCCTTCACATCCTGGCTGGTGGGAAGATGATTCTGATTACTGGGGAGGAGCAATCTTACAATACCAGTGAATTTTGGCCTGCAATTTCAAGAAGAGAACATAAGTACTTAAACTTTGTTCCAGGACAAAGGCTATCATATTTTCTTTTGTCCCAAGAGCAGTTTCTGAAGGTCACAAGTCAGGCTGTAAAACCACTGATTCTCTGGTCCTGGGAACTGATCTTATCCCAGCTCAGGGGGATCAGTGGTTTCACATGCTGGCCTTTACTTTAATAGGCCCTGGATGTAACTTTATTTGAGAGAGATCTTCAACATGTGGGAAGATTGAAGATTTGAGTGCTATAGTTCACTTCATACAATAAACATGTGTCACAGTAAAAGTGAAACTTTGAACAGTCTTAGCAGGAAAAGCAGAAACCCTCTACCACAAGCAAGAATGCTCTTCAGTTTTCCTACCTGTTTAATTTTGCTCTATACATATTGATCTTTACATGTTCAACATGCAGAAGACAGCTTTCAAGCCATGAGAACAGACTCCAGATAGGGTAAAATCAGTGTAGGGCCTGAAGCAGTTTTATCCCTCCAGGTGCCATTAGCCCTAGTTAAGGTGCATAAACATGCCTAACATGCATAAAATTTGTTGTGAGTTTGCTTGTTTTATCAGCTAAGATGCTGCTACATTTTTCCAAGCCCCATGATAGTTGTTAAAAATACAATATATGCTGTCCATTGACATGAGGTACCATGGGGTTTGGTCAGTTTATCATTTTTGATAGCTACAGTGTTTTTTACTTTCTCTCTCCTGTTTTGAGCTTCTGTGATGGAAAATAAAGCTTTTGCTCTACTTCCTCCAGAAATCCAGACTACAGAACAAGGATCGAGCAGTTAATCCTTCATCTGAAGCTAAATGAAGAAAATTAGATTATGGGTATTGGATATTATTACTAGCCCATATGTATATAACACAATTTGAAATTTAGCTCTCACCTGTAATTGAGGCCAGTCGTGACTGCAGACTCATTTCAACCTGCTGTTTTCTTCCCCCAGTGTATGCAATGAGTTCATTGGCCACTTTCCACTGAAAAAGTCATTCTAACAGGCATGAGAGCTAGTTGGTAATTTTGTTTGAATGCTTAACAAGGAGCAAAGAAATAAGCAACGGTTGGTTTCAACTCCTGCTTCCCTGCTCCAAAAGGAAACTCTTGGTCTAAATATAAGCATATTGTCAGGGTGGTGCCATGGTCATCCCCTGACTTGTCGAGCTCCCATCTGTTCTTCATTGCAGTATGACTTTGTGGAGCTCCTGGATGGCAGCCGGCTGATTGCAAGGGAGCAACGCAACCTGCTGGAGTCAGAGCGAGCAGGACGGCAGGCGAGGTCTGTCAGTCTCCACGAGGCAGGTTTTATCCAGTATTTGGATTCTGGCATCTGGCACCTGGCCTTTTATAATGATGGGAAAAATGCAGAGCAGGTGTCTTTTAATACCATAATTATAGGTAAGCATAATCTTTAAAGCTCTTACCAAACACTAGCTTCGGGTCAAGTTTTTTAGGAATACATAGATAGGTTTTCATGATCTGACTTTTTTTTTTGCAGGTTTTCCATTTATAGTGTTTCTTTTGCTGCTCAGAATAAAACACGGAGTATATATTTTAGTTTCTTAATCTAAGGCATAAGAGTTTTAATTTCTTAGTCTAAGGGATAAGGGGTGTACCTTCTAGTGAAACAGTGCTTGAAAGGAGGACACTGTTTTGAAGTATTTATTAAATGGCGCAGGGCTAGATTTCAGGTATGGAGCTCGTATGGTTTTACCCTGATAATTTTAACCTTTTGGTAGAATATAATGTCCTAAGATACTGGGGGCATCAGCAGTAGAAAATCACAGCTATTTGTGCTCTTGAAACAAAACAAATGTAAACACTTCTCAGAGCCAGAACACGCTGTCAGTTAGTGGTACTTCATGCATTGGGCACCTGTGAATTCTTCTCTATCCTTCTCTTTTTCCTTTTAGAGTCTGTGGTGGAATGCCCCCGAAATTGCCATGGTAACGGTGAATGTGTTTCTGGATCCTGCCATTGTTTTCCTGGGTTCCTGGGCCCCGATTGTTCAAGAGGTAAACCAACCCACTGCTTTTCTCAAGTCAGTTTAAGCGAGCCTGAAGACAAATACATCAGAAAAGCAACATCTTAGATGTTCTTCTTTATAAAGCTTTGCTGAAGATCTTTATTTTGATTGTTGTGCCGTGTTCTGTTCCACAGCGGCCTGCCCGGTGCTGTGCAGTGGCAATGGGCAGTACTCCAAAGGACGCTGCCTGTGTTACAGCGGCTGGAAGGGCACAGAGTGTGACGTGCCTACGAGTCAGTGCATCGACCCCCAGTGTGGGGGACGGGGCATTTGCATCATGGGCTCTTGTGCCTGCAACTCTGGCTACAAAGGAGAAAACTGTGAAGAAGGTAAATGAGTAAATATTTACTCCAGCACCAGCTGTTGTTGCAGGTTTACAGCTGGTACATCCAGCTCTGTGAATTATTCTAGATCTTACACACTAACCTTGTCTCCTCAAAAATTGTTTTGGAGTACTACAAATCAAGTTTTGGAATCACTAGTATCACTGAATTCTACAGAGTTATTGTACTCTATTTATTCTCAACTAGGCAGTGGGAAAGTTCAAAGTAACATGCATGTAATGGTTTCAGTTGCCAGTATATTTGGGTTTTGTCTGGCTGAAGTCAGCCAAGAAGAAAGCACATAAAACACCTATGTAGGAATTCTTACTGAATTTTCCCAGTATAGAGCAAATCATTAATTTACTGCATATTAGTAATCTTTTCCACTGACCAGATTGTGGAAAGTGCTGATACCAATGCATCAGAGGGAAAAATGATGCATCGTTCTTGTGTTCCAGAGATGTGCATAATAATATTCATTCTGGTGTGCTGCAAAATGTGGTTCATTTTCCATTCTATTTTTTTAGGGAGTGAAAACTGCTATTTTCTTCCTCAATCAAATTGATTTTATTGATCTTCACATACAAAGTAATGCAATTAAGTCTCTGGAATTAAATTTTCAGACCATTGACCCTACAAGTGTAACATTTTATTGAATCAAATTGCTAAATTAAATCTCATCATCTAAAGCACAAGTGAATTAAGACAGATAGACAGTTTGCCACTCATTTATTTCTGAAACAAGTTGAGGGTCCTATATAGCTGTCAAAACTATATAGCAGTGGATTGGGTTAATTATTCCAGGGAATAGCTGCAGCACTTGTTACACTATGATTAGGCAGAGTCAAGATCAGTTCCCCAAGACCCAAAGCCAGTCTTGCTGTAATTCAGAAAAATAACCAAACTTTGAAAGATTCTCCATTAACTCAGTGGTAATCTGTAATTGTCTAGATGTCAGTTATGTGCATGCACAAATTTCACAGTGTCAGAAAGTGATGTGAAAGGGAGGTGTTTTTACAAGCAAAATTGCAGCTGTGCAAGTGACGACAAAGAGTGATTTACCATCAGAGAAGGTAATTTACCATTGACAGAGAAGGGAGGCTGGCACAAAGGTGTCTTAGTGCACCCTGTCTTTTCCTCATTCATTGCAATGGAGGAAAGGTGGACTTCTCAGCTTCAGCTTACTAATGTTTCCTTTCAAGATGAGTGCAATGCTGCCTATTTCATTAGGTCTTGAAATGTGAATTAAGTGGCGTTAGCACTTTTGGTTTGATGAGTGATCACTGTGGGTTGATGACTGCTGGTAGGATTGACAGGTTTAAGCTGATCTTTCTCATCTCCCTGCAGCGGATTGCTTGGACCCAGCCTGCTCCAGCCACGGTGTGTGCATCCACGGCGAGTGCCACTGCAACCCGGGCTGGGGTGGCAACAGCTGTGAAACCCTGAAGACGATGTGCTCTGACCAGTGCTCTGGCCATGGCACCTACCTTCAAGAGAGTAGTAGCTGCACCTGCGACCCCAACTGGACAGGTCCAGATTGCTCCAATGGTAAGAGTTAAAAGCACTGGCATTTTATAAAATGTTGATGTCTTGAATAGCAGCATTTTAATGACATTATTGTGTTAGGACCTGACCTGCTGAGCTGATTGATGCCTTTGAGTTGACTTCAGCATGAACTGTAAATTGATTCAAAGGTTCAAAACAATTGATGAGTTTGAATTGATTCATTGAATCAATGTGTTTGTGTCTTTTAGCTGCCTTCATCTGGTAACTTCAGGTATTTTCCATGCAAGTTCTGAATGTTCGTTGCATGACATGTGGGTATTTCCTAATACATCTATTTACAAATATAAACTACACTAGTGAAACCAGGGATGTTCCCATTTTAAGACTCTCTCCAGCTAATGGGAGGTATTTTTCTTGAAAAACAGATAGCATTCTCATTTGAAGGCAAAGGGAATGAAAGAATGAATCTTAAACAGCTTTCGAAGCAGGGTGCAGGCTGCCAGGGTGGAAGGAGTTGGTAGGAGTGAAGAAGCAGAGGAATTTCTTGAAATATGGAACTGAGCTTATTAAAACCATAGTCTGAGCTTAGAAACAAAAGGAGAAAACTAGAGGTACTAGCAGAAAAAACAGAATCTAAATATTTATAAAGTATGACAGCAGCTTTTTGACAAATACGAGTTTTTACAATATTGTTTGGTAGCCACATATCAAAAAAGAAATCATGTCTAACTGTGAGACATGTATTTGTCTAAAGCAGTTCATCTAAGAACTCAGACGTTTTGTTAATGAAAACTGAACACATGGGCTAGCTGGGTTTAAGCCAGCTTATGAATAAATATAACTTTTTCATGAGGAACCATCTTTTTAAAACAAATGTACTTCCTGACCAGGATCTGTGATACTCCATAATGGTTTATGCATACGAGAGTGATAGAGTTCCAAACATGCAAGAAAAAGTGACAAAGAGAATAAAATGTTGTCTCCTGTGAAATTTCTTTAGAAGAAAAAATTCTTTTCTGACTATTTCTAGCACTAAAAATGGCTATTTATATTAGACACTGTCTAGTTCTCAGGCAAAACATGGATCCCCTGTTTACTGACACATTGTCCTCTATGCTTCTTTTGATGACCAGTTATGCTCCATCTTTTACTTATATTTCATGGAATGATTTGTCATTAAAATAACATATAATGTTTCTGATGTCAAGTAAGTGTGTCAGACTCACAAAAGAGGTTTGTAAAAACGTGCACAGATTATTTGCTGAAGCTGTGCAAAATGACCTTCAGAAGAGTACACTTAAAAAGTAAATCTTACCCATAAACATGTTGTTAAGCTGCTGGATGAAGAAAAGAATTAGTTATTTCCATCAGAGGGTTTTATAGGTTTGAAATCAGCAGAGCTTTCCTCTATCTTCATCAGCAGTTTGTCCGTTAATTAGCCCTTCAATTCCACTTCAATTAAATTAACTCTAATTAATAAATTCATTACAAAGATTGACGCACCTTGCTCAAAGCTAGTGTGCTAGAAGCTGATAAACACCTTCACCCTAATGAAAAATTGATTAGATTGAAGAGAAATAAACCTTTTTTTCTTGGAGCTGCGGTGACGTTTTGTGATTCTGAAGTTAATCAAACCATCTTGCATCTTTTAATCAAAAATTTAATTCAAAGTAGATATAGAATGCTATATAGCTGGTGGTGGGGAAGAGAGGGGGAAATTACAGCTATGTTTCTCCATGAAGGTTTTGGGCTCTTTCTTACAGGAAACGTCACAGCTCCTTGATTCTGTGTTTAATGTTCCACAGCATTTTGAGACAGCAGGAAGAAAAACACTGTTGATCGGGAAACTGGAAACCTTTCTTGCACTGAATGCAAGTTTCTTCTGCTGTTTAAAATAATTTTGATTTTGTTATTACTAAACTACTTGCTGTCTTTCACAAGAGAACAAAAACTAAATATAGCACTTCTATGAACCAATACATGGCTACAGCCAGCTGTATGCCAAGGAGCTAAACAAATCCCTCAGGCTGTATTGTATCTCTTTGTTTTTCTGTTTTCTGCTTAGCAGAAGTAAAGTTTGCTGGAGTCTGACTAAATGAACCAAAACTGTAAATGCAAAATCTGGCAGTGTACATTATCATCTTGTATTAGCTCAGACTTAATATGCGTTGTTTGGCCTCTGATTACCTTTGGCTGTTAACATATTTTTCAATTATTCTATCAGATACAAGATCCTGTTACTATATGTAAATGACAAGTTAAATTGCTGTATGTTGATTTATTTTTTTAACAAAGTATTATTGAAACCAGACTGTTCGTAGCTGTCACTGATACAAATTTACTGAAAGGGAAAGAGAATGATCTTTTATACTTTACAGATGTGTCAGTGTGTCAGCATAGTGCTAATTTGCCTCACTAAGGCTGATTCTTTATAATGAAAAAATGTGTCAGAAATGGCACATTTTAACTTTGAAAGAAAACAGGGAGAAGAGTATGGAGGGGAAACCTTGCTAAAATGAACTTCATCGTATTAGATTTTCACTCACAACAGACAATGATCTTGGTATATGTTGCATTTAGTCACTATGAGTACAGTGTAAGTTCTGGTAGGTCTAACTGCCACATAATCTAAGATACAAAAAGTTACTCTTAAGACATTTGTGACCACAAAAAACATGCTTGAAAATTACTGTGAGCTAGCAGAAGAGCTGCGGACACTTAAACATCACTGAAGTCTGTCAGCTAACTAAAAGAGCGTTAGCAAAGAGATAAAACTGTGCTCTCTATTCTGTCGAATCTTAGGTGAAAATGTCTTTCCTGGTAAATTCCTTTGATTTAACTTTCGAAGATTTTGCCTTTCTTATTCTTCACATGTCGAATTACAACGTGGCGCTGCTAATTACCGTGTTCCCTCTCTCTGCCCCCAGAGCTGTGTTCGGTGGAGTGCGGCGCGCACGGCGTGTGTGTGGGCGGCACGTGTCGCTGCGAGGAGGGCTGGACGGGCGCAGGCTGCAGCCAGCGGGCTTGCCACCCCCGCTGCGCCGAGCACGGCACCTGTAAGGACGGCAAGTGTGAATGTAGCCAGGGATGGAACGGAGAGCACTGTACCATTGGTAGGCTGCCTATGCTTTACCCTGCCTTCGCTGCGCAATTCAGACAGCCGGCGCTGCTGGCCACGGCTCAATCAGAAGTGTATTGCTTCAAACAGAATATTTGCGTGTGTCGGTCCGTGGAAAAGAGTTGGCATTTTAAGAAAGGAAAGGGTTATATAATGGTTAATAATCTTCATGCCTAGTTTGCCATGAAAAGAAGGTAGAAGAAGCTCCTTTACAATCTTTTCCCTTTAACTGCCTTTCACTGAGGGGGAGGTTACTTTTGTTTTGAACTGTAAATATACTGTTTGATTTGTGCTCTTCTATTTTTATGTGATAGCTTTATGTCTTTTGGAAATGAAGCTTCCTATTGTTTTTCTTTCTTTTTTTCTCTTTTAAGGAGAAGAAGCTCTAAAAAGTGACTTGCCTACATAAAAACGTCACTTCCACCATGTAATAAATGTGATCTAACTGTCCAAAATTATCTTCTTGTCAACATAATGTTCTATTTTAGAATGCTATCAAATTTCTTACGTGTTAATAACGTAACAGTAGTTTAATACAGCAGACTGAGAAGAAGCCATCCTTACTGCAGCTTCTGTGTTTCTGTAACCAAGTTAGTTCTAGTGCCTGAAAACTTTTGGAAGTTACTATACCTTTATCAATAGAGCTTTTCTTACCCAGTTGTTTACAGTCCATATGTCCCATATACAGCAGGATATCCTTCTTCGCTGCGCAGGCTTTGACAGTGAGCTAGCATGAGAAATTATACATGTAAATAGGAGGGGTAAGAAAAAGTGGAACTGTAGTGCTAAGAAATTCTCTTCCACACTAATTCCCCTTTGTGCAAGGTGCTGCATGTCTGTAATAGTGGAGTAGAGTCCTGTCCAAAAAAATTTTATCTTGGCATAACCACTCAGAGAAGCTTCTGCATGACAACAGGTAGGAAGCCCAGGCAAAGGAGCTGGCAATGGTCTGCATGTAAGAGATGATTAGTTTGTACTTTGGTGAGTGGAGACCATTGCGCAAAGCTCACTAAAGGCTGGGGCAGGAGTAACAACGTGACTGGAGTATCTATGGAGCACATCTCCCAAGTGTGAGAAGCGTCATGGCTAAGACTTTGAGGTGGATTGAACTGGCAACGAAAGAGGTAGCCACAGGTCAAAGGCATAACACTGTATGATGAGGAAATCGTGGATAATCAGAATAATCAAAAAAAAAGTCCAATAAGTAAAGAAACCCCACATAGTTCTATGTTTGGATAGATGGAAGAGAGATGGTTAAAAGAGGTGATGTAGCTGAAGCAACAGGATAGGACAGTAAGTCTGACTGCAGTGGAGCTGATAGATGATAGTGAATGTGGCATGATTTGCTTTTGCCACAAGCTAAAAACAGGCTGGAGAATTTTAGCTTTCATGGAAGTTTTGGAAGGGCTCTAACTCTGAATGTGTTAGCACAGCTAAGCCATAACTGGGACATGAGTATCCAGAAAATAGCAAAACCCAAGCTATGTTCCTGGGTAGTTTACAGCCCTGGCTGAGGGGCAGGTGGTTGTGCTGTGCTTGGTGGTTGCGAGAAGCAGTGGTAAAAGCTTTGAGGGCAGGGAAAATGAGAGGCTGTTACAGCTGTTTTAATTAATACCCGCATCGTTGCCCCAGGAAGACAAGGCCAGGTTTTCTTTTTTAGAATGGAGTCAAGTGTGAAAGTAATAAGATTGACTTGAAAATTACTTTTTACAGCAGTCACAATTGATTTTTTAAATTTGGTTGGTTGGTTGGTTGGTTGGTTGGTTTTGGGTTTTTGTTATTTATAATGAAATTGCTCCAACGTATGAGGGAGAGGTAATCAAGGTGCATCTGCAGAATCACAGGGAGAATAGATAGGGTTAACCTTTTTGAGGAGCTTCCAGAAAACATGCTGACAAAGAGAGTAGAGAGGTGGGGAGAGAACTGCTTTCTGAACAATAAAAGAAAGTAAATATTTAGAAGTAGGATAAAGCCTTTCCCTTGACTGCTTTAACTTGCCAATGAGCAATTACTCAGCAGATCACTGCTGTTGGTCTCTGTGACCTTGGCAGTATTTCAAGGGTTGTAGTTATATATGGATGAACTGCTTTTGAACAATTTTTCCAACGTATTAAGCACAAACAAGTTTTTCCTCAGCACTGGGCAAGCAGGTCTATCTTCCCACCAGTTTATTCTTTAAATATGTGTTTACTTTGTGGCTGCTGCTGTAAAGATAGTTTGATTTGTTTATATTGCCCTTACAGCCTCCAAGGCAAGTAACGAGGTACAGGCTTTAGCCTGCCGTTACATTTATTTTTTTAGAGCTGTTTTCTTCAGGAGCCCCATGTTACAGAGAAGCCAGGTCGTTTTACTGCTCATTTCCAACAGTATTTCAATTTAGTGGGGGAAAAATTGCTGCCTCTTTAGCTTGGCAGATGAAGAGTCAATTTGCTTTTCTCTCATCTACCCTACAGTACGTAGTAGCTCTTTCTGAGCAATAAATTTCAAAACACAAGGGACTTCAGAATATTTCTCCATGCAAACCAGTTTTTTATTTTCACCCTCCATTTGTAACCCAGGCATTTTATGCTACTTAAAACTCTCTACTTAGTAGCAGAATATTTGCATAATTTGTGTTATGTGTGTGAAAGACTCCTACTCACTCTCCCTGTATATGTCTAAAAATAAACAATTGCACCCTTCTTATTTCTAAGAGTCATTAACCATTTAGCTTTGGTACTGTGAAGTATTTTAGAAATGCAAATGTTTCTTTGTTGCAGCTATTAGCTGGAAGCCCTATGAAGTGAAACAGCCAAAATTAACAGCTTCTTTGGGAAAGGAATATTCCAAAGAAATTGTAAAACTTAAGGGCAATTCACTTTACTCACTTTTTGGGAAAGGAATAGCCCTCCAGATCTCTGGCTGGATGTGTACATGGGGCAGATGTGTCTGCATTACTCACAGAGGTGCTAACTGGAATATATACTGAATCATCTGAATCCATAAGTCATTTGATCAAAGAGTTTATGGTATTTTTGTGAATGATGAATGCCATTCAAAATGGTAAAAAATGTTTTGCCCCTCAGCTAACAATTCTGATGTATTTTTAAATGCTAACTATCTTTCCAGTCTCATTTTCAGTTAGCCCACTGTTTGTAGTGTAAGTTAACATGCTAAAACATAGAATGAAGGAAAAAACCAAACCTGTCTCCTTAATAAAAGCAAGGTAGTCATTAGTTTTATTTCTCTCTAATATCATTTAAATCCTAGATTGCTTCTTGAGTTATGCTGATTTTTACATATACTTCAAAATATTTGAATGGAATTTAGTCAGAAGAAATTCTGATTACTTTAAACTGCCAGATACCTATTTTATTGGTATACCTATAAAAATACCTATTTTATTGGGTTTTTTTATTATTTCAATGCTTCAGGTTGTTGGGAAGAAAAATTGTAGGTCATTGGAAAGGTTTGCTTTTTTTGTTCAGAAAAAAATTTAGACATCTGCTTATCTGTGTTAAACATCAGGGTTTCCCTAAGGCTGAAGATGACACGACTGGATTGGAGAAATAATATACACATATATTATATACTTTGATTTGTGATAGAGAACAGAGTAGACTAAATAAAGAGGGGAGGGGGGGAAGTCTATTTTTTTGAAGCAGTGTGTATAGTAAGGTGGACAAGATTGTTTTGACTAATGCAGTAAACCTGGTGTGTATTGCTGATATCCACTGTTCCATTAGGGGTCTTTGGTACAGGCTAGTGCAACTTCAATACTACACCTGATGTCAGCCACACTTGTGAGCCACTGCCTTTGCTCCAGATGCATACTTTCATATATTTATATCAAAGATGTTCAGCAGATAAGTACATGCTCAGCATTTTTATGAATCTAATAGGAATTAGCAAAGCTCAAAACTTGGTGCTAGTGTTAAGCGTCTTAGAGGTTTGAACTAAACACAGGCAATGTATGTTTCAAATACTAAACAATTTAAGGCAAATAAGCGGCTTACTATCTCTTCCCTCTGTAGTTGTAGAACTGTAGTTGTAAAATCATAGGATCATAGAATAGTTTGGGTTGGACAGGACCTTTAGAGGTTAACCCCCACTGCAATAAGCAGCAACATCTTCAGCTAGATTTGGTTGCTCAGAGCCTCATCCAGCCTGGCCTTGAATGTTTCCAGGGCATTCACCACCACTCTGGACAATCTGTTCCAGTGTTATACCACCCCCACTGAAAAAAACTTTTTCCTTAAGTCTAGTTTGAAGCTACTCTCTTTTAGTTTAAAACCATTGCCCCTTGTTCTGTCACAACAGGCACTGCTAAAATGTTTTAATGTAATGTTTTACAATTTCCTGTATCCCCATGAGAACAGGTTAAATCAACAGTTCACTGCAGAGCTGTGGAAAATCACCTGTCAATTGTTTATTTGGTCTGGAAGTGACATTCATAGGTCTGAGGTGAACATCTATATATTATTTTTTGAAGCTCAACCTGCATCTCAATGGGATACAAGACCACAGATGCACAGCTGGTGCCCAGGTGATAGCATGGATGGAAATTTGCTCTGTAATTAAGTTTTCATAACCCAGTTGTGCTAAAGTATGTTTTTGTTTCTTTCTGTCCTAGCTTGCAATGAGTTCAGTGACCCTCTCCTGTCTGAGTAGTTGTTTTGTGAGATTGGAACAGATATTATTTCAGAAAGTCTATTATTTTTTGTGATATAACTGTCATGTACCATGAGTATATTAGGTAACTGTCATAGGAAGCCCATAAATATGAATACTTTTCCAGCTGCTTTTCCATTAAACTCTGTTAGCTGAATGAAATTAGTAAATAATTATGTTGGTGGGGAACCTGCTATATCGATGTGCTGTGTAACAACTCACTTTTACAATGCAGCTTAATTTTTTCTATCGACTAAATGAGTTTTAGCATAATCTAAATTGCAAATTTGCCAATTTGCATTAAAACTATGCCTTCTTGTTCAGAATTGTCAACACCTCTTTTTTAAAAGTCTTTAACATTAAGCATGGGTGGGTAAGACCATCTGTTTATAAGGCTTGCCTGCAGCTCCATTACTTAACACAAGACAGGTTACAGCTGTTTAATTGTTATCATGTTGAACGATTATCTTTCAATCCAAAATTAATATTTGTATATGTATGCGTGGAAAGCATATCGTTAAACATAAATGAGCTAAGTGTGGATTAGTGTCATTAAGCATTCATATTAATCCCTCAGCGGGGCTAAAGTTAGCATCAGGGTACTTCCATGCTACTTTTGAGTGCTGCTTTACCTGGTATGCAGAACTGAAAATCAAAGTCAGTGGTGGTTCACTGAGAAGTGTGCAGCTTATGTTTATATTCCAATGAGAACCAGAATCTAATTGATTTATTTTCTAAGAATTTCCCCTAAAATTTAGTTGAGGAAAAAAAAAACAAGGAACAGCAAGTTATTTATTTTAACCTTTTTCTTTGCATGAAAAGACAGTAGCATGACATTCAAATCAATCAAAGCAAAAAAATAAATTTTCCTCAGCAAGAGATTGCTAGTTTCATCTATTTTAGCCAGAAAAACAGGAATGTCATCTGCTTTAGATGTTTAGAATGATGAAGAAAATTAAGTCTAGAGCACTTTCCCATAAGTGTGTTTCCGTTAGCACAGACTGTTCTGGTGACTGATTAAAATGGTTTTCTGACTAGTGATGCCTTAAATGGCTACCTAGAAACAGAGACTAGACAGGAATAAAGGAGGGATTTATTTGAAAGGCCTTCAGAGGTACACTCTGGGCTCCAGAGGGTCCTGCCTCAGTGGATCCCAAAATGGATGACAGGTTACGAGTTCTTCACACATTTATATCAGCATCAATTCACCAACCAGAACCCAGCCAATGATGGAATTTCCCCAAGCTTGCCCTCCCCTCCCCAAGATGATGGTTTACAGTTCTTGGTCTGGGTGTCCTTGGAGAGCAAGCTGGAGAGGTTTTGTTGTATCTATCTTAGTATAAGAGAACATCACTTAACAAGCTACAGGAAACTTCAGAGTTACACTAACAGTACAGGACTTGAAAAATATAAAAGTTAAAACCTAAGGCATCACTAGGGACAAACACAGAGGCACCTGTGCGCTGGTTTTCCCTGTGACCATGGTCAGATCAGTGTGAGCACAGAAGTACAGCAAGTGTAGAGAAATGCTAAGTTAGAATCTCCTCCCATAAGTTCTATGGCCTGCACCTGTTCCCTTCAGCACGTGTTTAGCTTAGGGCACCTTATATTACAGATTTCAAATATGACTGCAGAGAAATGACACTTTATCTCTCTATAAGATCAGAGAGCAAGTAAAGACAAATGTGTTCCTTCATTTAATTAAACAAAGTGCATATAGAAAACTCGATATGGCTATATATCATTACACTGTACATTTTTGACACATGGGCTAGACAGAGTAAGTCATGGACCAGTTTGAGAGCTTGATCTCTCTTCTCTACATTTGCACATTAGCGGGAGAGCAGCACAGATAACCAGTGTTATAATGCCCACTGTCATTTCAGTGCTGATGCTAATTGCCAAGCATGGCTTACTTTCCTTAGAAGTTTAAATTACTGACAATATTCACATTTCAGAGTAGGTTAATGTGTTACATATTTAATGTACCTTAGTGTGTGCACAGGAATTTTCCATAAATTTAAAGATTCTTTTGAAATTTAGAATTAAGATTCTTTTGAAATTTTTGTCCCTCAAATTGTAATAATTACTCCTGTCTGAATATATTCTGTAATTATCAAAATTCCTAAATGTATGTTTTTCTTCAGTTATGGGTTCATGGAATTGTACCTGAATACAAGTTTCATCTTAAAAATAAGATTGTATCTGAATGAAGGTATGACCTTTGACATTCAGATAGTTTTTATCACACAAAATCAAATATTCAAAACTAATTATATGCAATATCAATTAGTTTACCACAGTATTGTGAGGGAAACCCTAGTTTCAAAACACCTGACTACTTTGCAGTTGGGATTTCACATCAATATTTATACCTATACCCTCAATGCAAAAAGCCTTCGAAGAGGAGATGATGACTTTATTGGCACCCCGAAAACTGATAAAACCACAGTTTAACAGGATTTCATGAAATTTAGAACAAATTTGGCTTTTATCTTTCCTGTGCCTAAAGGGCGTGTTATTAATTTGCCAGGCCAAGCTTTGAATATGCAAAATATCTGTACATTTGGTAACCATAAAAATACTCAATTACCAGGTGAATTTAAAATAGAGCACGCATTTTTGTAACTGTGAAAAAAAGTGAGTTATTGGTCAGGCCTTAACACATTTCAAGACCAAGTATCTCAAATACAAATTAACTGTTAGCATACTTTAAATTGCTAATTGGTTAATTTGCGTTTAAATGAGGACCACATGTGACGTTCAAGTTAGACACATTTTCAGAAAGCAGCAGAATCCTCTGAGATGTGAAGAATTTTTAAGTGTATTGCAAAGCTTATTTGAGCTGAAGTGGCCAGAGAGTAAGTGCTTTTGTACATTGTATAGTTGCATGCTGGTCAGACCACATTCCATAAATACTGTCAGTCAGGGAGAAGGATGGAAACAGTAATGTTTCCCATCCTGATCCATGCCCTAATGTGTTTTCAAGTCAAATTTATCTTTCATGCAGTTCCTAATGTAAGTGTCGGGTTTTTACCTGTATCTGAGGTGAGTTTGTTGGTTCAAATAAGCATTTGAACTTCTTCAGCCTGTACGTGTGAGATAGTTTTAACTCCTTAATGGCATATACTCTTTCTTCTAAATCCTCTTTCAGCTAAATAGATGTTAAACAGGAAACAACTCTGCTTATGATCTTACCAGCAGTCCCAGATTTCCTATGTCTACTACATCCTTAAAAGTAACTGAACCTTGTATCCTAATATATATATGTGGGTTTCCAGTAATAATGATTAGAAATCTTACTTTACAGTAAAATTGGGATCGTCTCCAGAACAAAAAATCTAAAGGATAATGGGCTTATGTGCCTTTGTATATAAATCCCTGCAAAGAACAGTTGCAGTTTTGGCAAGGGATAAATTGCAGTGAAGTCAGGTCTCTCTGCAGATATTTAAAAGGCATAAATGATTAAGAAGGTATGAGTTCAGGGTGATGACTGTGTTTTGGCCCGTGTAAGGAGGAAAAGAAATAAAATTGTGTGAAACTATAATTCCATCCATGTGCTCTCCTTTACAAGAAGGGCAGAATGGGAATTTTGGAATAAAAAAGTATCAAAAGGGAAGAGCGTTTGTAATCCTCCTCTACTGGCAGCAATGCTCTGAACATATGGTATGTCTAAGACAAGGTTCTTACAAACTTGGAGAATGGATGACGACCATGAGCTGCTTACAGTGGAAGAACATGTGCTTTCAGTACTGTGCAGTGATGAATAGAAAGAATTGCATTTGCAAATTATACCAAAGCCTGCTGCCCCCAAGCACTTTGGAAGACAGGACAAGAATTTAAAATTACTTTAACAAATAGCACAGATTCTGCAGAAAGATAAGGTACAATTCAACAAATGCTGGATTCTGTGCTTAAGAGTAATTGGCTGCAGAAATCCAAGTTAGGAGGCAGTTTGCCCGGCAGAAAACACTGTAGGAGATGCTGAATTTGACATGAGTGAACCTTTCTGAAGACAGGCTGAACAGTAGCTATAAAATTTTATGAATTCTGGACTTCTGTAATTTTTTTTGGTAGTTCCTCAGAATTTGCATATGGATGCATGCTTTTTTTAGTCATTCTTTGGGAGGGAAAGCAGTTGCCTAAAGGAATATGCTCTTCCCTAAGTCTGCTGTGGGTAGGATAAGAAATGCTGGGTTTGAATATTACAAAGGTTATTTGGGGTTTTATGTTCAAAAGGTGGTTTAATTGTCAGAACAGTTAAACTGTGGCTGAGTGGAAATAAGAGGAAGTATGAGTGATCTGGTAGCCACATCAGGAGGAGTAAACCACTGTGAACTGAGTCTTGAATAGATTAGAGAAGTCAGATCAGAGCTGTCAGCTCTGAGTTTTGTACCAGTTCCCCCAAAACAAGCACCAAAACTTGTTTACAAACTTCATTCTTCCTAAAGCTTGCAATAAGTTTTCTCTCCTGCTGGCAAGTGCTTGTGAAACCACTGATACTTTAAGTGTGTGTGTGCCTCATCCCCTGCTACTGCTTGGCTGCACAGGGAGTAAAAGATGATGTTCATAAGAAGAGACTGGTGCACAGGGTGATCTGGTTAAGGATAATTTTGAAGGACTGGATTCCACCCCTGATTCTACCATGTATTTTATGTTAGTTATTCACAAATGCAGACTTTAAAAAAGTGCTCGCTAACTGTTCTTCACTTTCTGGGAACAAGATTTGCACATTTGTGAGTTGCTAAAATGTTGGTTCGTGTTTGAATTACTATATAATTCTAAGTATTCCAGAAAATCACGTCATAGGTGCTTGTAGCCAAGTGAATGGAGACTTCTCACTCTGATCTTTCTATGCTTTAATTACTGGTAAAATGAAGTAAGAATGTATTCTCTTCATACCAGTGGTATGAAGATACTGTGCTAAATAATTGTGACTTAGGGAGGAAGGTGATAGGAAAGTCTGTAAGAGAGCTGTTGCTTCTTTGTTTAGGTTAGCATAGCATACCTGCTACTAGGGCATCAGCTGTTTTTTGTGAGAGAATGAGTACTGAATGAGGACTGTGAATTCTGCACATTCACAAAGGAAGAAGTGTATGAAACTTCCACAGGTAGCCATAAACCCATCATTGCCTAAATTTTGGATGCTTGGCATGGCCACTGTCATGGTATTCTTCTAATGTGTTCAGGGTTTTTTGTCATACAGATTGTAAGCAAAGTTCTATACAAATACTAAAAATTAATGGAGATAAGTGAAGATAATCAAACTTTCTACCTCTAAACAAATAGATAAACATGTGGAAAGCTTGAGGGAAACAGTATGGTGACAACATGGCATAGTTTGCTTACGGTCAGTTTTTGTTCCAAGAAAAACATGCCATCTCCCTGTATGTCACTTGGTATGAGGTTATGTGGAAGTGTAAACATGACTGATGCAAGATATGTCATTCACAAGATCCTGTAGAAGATGAGTATCTGAGAGCATGAAGTTTGTGTGAGCAGCAGAGATACTTAGGCAATTGTTCACCAGGGAATGGGAACTGCAATAAGGAGTTGTGGGAGATGAGGAGAGGAAGCAAAGCAGAGCTTGTTCCGAGAGAAGCAGAGTGCTCTTCATTGTTGCTGATACTGAAATTTCTTCTTCATCATCTCTCCTTTTTTTTCCTCCCCCCTTTGGTTCTTTTCACCCCCCTGATTTGGTTCTCTTTTCTCTTTCTAATTTTTCCTTTCTGTTTTCTTTTAGAGGAAGGGGTTGTAATACAGTAAGGAGGGGAGAAAGCTGCTTTTGTTAGTGGAGAGGAGGCAAGGGTTTGACTCACACTTTCAAGGTGTCAAAAGTAAAAAAACCTTTAAACCTAGTTTTTTGTTTAGGTTGACCTAGACCAGTATGGCTTTGGTCACGTTCATTTGTGGTTTTGCTTCATGTCTGGTGGTGCTGTGAGGTTGAATCTGCTCTTACAGCAAAGTAATTCATGACTCTTGTGGAGCTGTTGACACTGTAACAGGACTATATATACATTACAAAAGCATGGGGCATGTTACAGTCTAGCGTACAGATTACAAAAATTATGATGGGTGAAGATGTCTGATGGAGGGTAATGGTTTAAACTAATAGAGATATAAATTCACTATACAGCATTTAGAAGCATGTCACCATTGTAATCCCGCATGACAGAATAATCAGAATAAAGCAGTGTTATAAGTACCAATTAAGGAGCATCAAATCAATGGGTATGTGGCTCATGCTGATTTAAACAGGAGCTGATTGGAATAAATGGATTTAATATGTACTTTTATTCTTAAGACTATTCTGTCATACCTGGAGGAAGTGGTATATGAATAAGGAAGACACTGACTTAGATCTCTGATAGGAAACTAATGGGAGACATTAAATAAAAAAAATAAAATTCAGTGTTCTGACTGGTTAAGAACTATGCTGTGTTAAATGTGAATTTGCCTGACTGTTACCAGTTCTTTGTAAAATCATTTATCTGCCACCTATTTATATAAATACCCACACAGATTGATGGCATCATTTGTATTTTATGTTGTATGAATTTTGAATGCCACTTAGATCTCCTTGGGCTTTTGAGTAACCTAGAAGATGTACAAATCTTATATCTTCAGTTTTGTTTTTCTTTTTTCCATTTGGATTTATATGAAGTCCCTCTACTTCTGGAAATAATAGCAAGATTTTAAATGGCACAGTCTTAAACTCTGCAAGAAAACCCTTGTACGTATATTGCCTGGTCTGTAATTAGACTTTTTAAGGGCAGAAAATAACATATATGTGCAAGATGTATGAATATCTTGCCAAGGAGCATTTGCTGACATGCTCCATCCTACTGAAGTGCTCCAAATCCCACCTGGAATTCTCTATACAGAGGGCAATAGGGCTTGTGTTTTGTATTTGCACACAGGTTCATTCCTCTTTCAGTTGCAGTGCTGTGAGGATAAGGAAGACAGCATGGCTAGTTAAACTTCACTGCAAAGTTATACAATTTTTGGTCATTCATTTTCTGCTTTATGATTTTTCCACAATGCTGCATATTAACCAAAGTAGTTTCTAACATTGTCCTTAATGTCAACTGACCGTGAGTAAAAGGATGCTGGAAGGTAAAACTTGTTTTCTGAGCATTATAGTTTTGTGGTTTGGAGCTGAATTCTTATAAGACTGCTGGATACAAAAAAAAATCTTAAAGAGCATTTTCTTAATCTCTCTTGGGTTTCAGGGTGGTTTTTTTGGCTGTTGTTTTGTTGTTGGTTGGTTTGGGATTTTTTTTCATGAAGATTGGATTTCTGAATATAAATAGTATGTGGGGGCCTGGGATTGCCAGGACTGTTTTCAGTTGCCAAGGAGGTGTTTTTAATATTCCGTTACCTGTCCTTACACTTGTAGAGGCATTTAATGTTTTACTGGTAGACATATGCATTCCCCAGACAGACCTGTTTACTTTCATTTTATGAAATAAAGCTTGATTTTTCCTCCACTCATAGTACACCATGTTTTCAGCTATGTATGTAGGGGCAAGGGGAATTATACTGGATGAGTGAAAGAATTTGATCCATCCTACATTCAAAATGTAGCTGTATCACTTTTCTGTTTGTGGTTAATGTGAAAAGCTACCTAGTTTGTTGCTGCTGCTCTAAATGTTCTGTTATTGATGTTTTCATCTTACTTTGTCTTGCATTAACCTTACCATTATAGGGAAAAAAAAAAGGCTGTGTAGTGGATACTTGACACTTTCTTCAAGAAAAAGGGACTAGAAAGTTTCCCCCTCCTAGTTGTAGCAGTGACTCTGCCTCCTAATATGTATCCTACCACCTCCCTCCTTGGACTCAAGAGCAGCTTTTCTTTGGTTCATCCAAACTGGAGGAAAGGCTATAGCTGGAAATGCCTTCATTACCCATCCAAAGGGGATCCTACCAAGTGGCAGAGAACTTGCCAGATAGGAGCCATCATCCATCAGGGATTTAGGAATGTCAAATATTAAAATAAAGAGAGCCTGTGAGGGCTGTGTTGAGGGACCACAGCAAAACCAGGGGATTGTACGCAGTGTTCCTGGCTCAGCTCGTCGTGTCCCACAGCAGCAGTCTGTAGTATCCTGTCTCCCATACTTGGGTGGCTGTCTTTGGTATCCTACAGTGGGCCTGGTAGCTTTGCTGTGTGGCATTAACCCCTTTCACACAACTGCAATTGATGTCTGTTTCCTGGAAGGAAGGAGGGAATATGTTCCCCATCTGTGCTGTGTCTCATGTATTAAAAGTAGGCCCTGCTGCTTGAAATCCTTCTTATGCTCTGTATGTCATTCATCCATCTGCCTGCTCGAGTCTTTTGTGAAATTTTAAGTGTCATAACTTACAAAAAAAAAGTCTTGCTATTCTTGTATATACCATGTTATTTATTTTTATAGATCTAAAGCCTAAGTTTAATTTTCACCTGCTTTTCAAAATGACATGGATCGTCACGCTACTAACCCTACAACCATACCCTCTTCCACCCCATATTTGCAATACAGCTTATTTTACATACTTGATTTGTGTGCTTGGAAAAATAACCGTGACTGAAGTGAAGCAGAGGGAAAAAATCCTCCTAAAAATCCTGTTAATCCATTGAGAATTAAGATAGTATGCATGTTATGCTGTCAGAGTCATGAGTGACCTGCAAATCAAAAATCTTCCCACATGGTTAGTGTTTGAAAGCTCATAAGCTAAGGAATTGCTCTTACGTTGTGTTGAAAATTAATTTTTTTAGCTAGCTTTGATTATATTTTTGTTGTATATAAAAACCAAAGCATCTTAAGAGAAGTCAAAAGAAAATATAGTCTCAGAAGGGTAGCATCCCTTTTGCTTCTGCAGGCCTACTTTGTAAAATAGTTCCATTGATTCATGACGATGTTTGCTGGAAAGAGAATTTCTTGCATTTTTAAAAGCTTTGAAATACATTTTCATTTTGTAATGTAAGACCTCTCATGTCAGGTGCACCTGCTTGATTTGCATGTGAATTCTGAACAATTCTTGTTTCATGTGACACTTCTGAAATGTCTGTCTGTTTTTTTTTTCTTTTTAATTCTCAAGCTCACTATTTGGATAAGATAGTGAAAGGTACTGTATATTTGCTCTTTGACATGCCTATATCTACATGTTTGGGTTTTTTTATATTAATATATAGTTAAAAGCATCCTAGTCTGGGCAAAAGAATCTTCCTTTACATACATTCCATGGATTATATATATAACTCATATGGCTTTCAACTCATCTCAAAATTTTGCTTCTGTTATGTGGTAACACTTTATCAGTAATTATACATTTATATACAAACTGTATACATGTATTAGGTTTAATCTGAACCAATAACTGAAGATAGTATTCATTTGCTGTTTGGAACTCTTTTTTTGGTTAGTTTTGTCATTGGACCTCCACATACAAAACCCTAAATATTAAGAAAACAAAGCAAAATGATACTCTTGTCATAGAACAAATGTCATTAGTTCTAAAGAACAGATTAATTATAGAGATGATGTGTGTGTTTAAATACTGACAGATCAATAGAATTCCCGAGGCTTTTAAGCTTTTGATTATCTGAATGTAGAAAATCTATAGGAAATTATGACTTGTATCTTGTATGATTCTAGAAAAATCTTTTATGGTCTATGCAACATTTTCAATTAAGAGGTTCAAGGATTCAAATCGTAACATGAAACAGCAAAGATTTTTGTATCTTCAGTTACGGTGAAAAATTGATTTAGAAAAATGTTTAAAATATTCCTACCCCTCTTTCCCTGAGTATCTTTCTCTATTCCTTGTGTTTTTTTCTTTGGAATATGGCGATATTGATGGCAATATCCAGGCTTTCACACAATAAGTCTTGAGTGTACCCAGTTGACTCCTAAATTGCTTTGTCAGTTATATATGTAAGTCTTCCATAAGTCAAATAGAAGAAATATTAGGGAAAAAAGTAGATCTCAGTACGTTAACAAATACTATTAGCAGCTGCAGTCTGAAAGAATAAAAGTGGCAAGACTAATTTCAGCCTGGCATATCAGCAGGTTAGTTCACAAAGACAGGCGTTCTAAAAAGCGAAGAATTGTTTACCCAGTTACTTAGGGGGTTTGGATGAACATTTGCAGAAAATGGTTGTGTCCAGAAATATTTGATTTGTAGCCACCTTCTCATAAGATATTTAGTGCCATATCTGTACTTGCTTCTGTCAGTGTCTTATCATAGTCATAGATAAGGAACACCAAAATCTACATATTTATAGCGTTTTCATCCTCATACAGATCATGTTGGCTGCATGCCAGATTTCATCACTAGGAAGTGACAGCTACTGTTTTTTTTAATGCAATGTTAGACTGAAAACAATTATCGATTTTGGATATATTAAATTATGTTAATTGTTTCCCAAATTTTCCCTCCTTGGCCATAAAAGCAGACAAGATAGGATATAAAGGTAACAGCACAAAAGCCTTAGGGAGATTGTCACAAAAAGTCACTCTTTGCTATCTGTCTTGAAGCACGTCACTACCGTGTTTTTGTTCAGTCTATCAATGTTTATTGTGGTCCTTATGGTATTTCATTTTGTCCGTCCTAAGTAATCAAATACGCACAGCTATTACATTAAGTTGGAAATCCTGTTGGTCCTGTCCCATCCGTATGCAGCCTGAATCCTAATGTTTGTTAGAATAGATGCTAAGCTGCTTCACTATTTCCTGGGCTTTGCTTATTCTGTGAAAAGGAATGTATTCTTGGCATAAAGTATAGTCATTAAAACTGGCCTATACTTTGTGCAATTACTTAACACACTGTAATTTCACATGAATACACGGCAACTCTGAGACCAGATAAAGTTAACCTTCTCTTTTATTACTTGCCTAAAATCATACCCATTTTTCTACTTAAGAATTTGGAGGGATTTGTTCATAGTAACAGGGAGCTTAAACATTTGTTCCAGTAAGTAATCAGTACTGCATAGAGCAAATAATGATCTATTCTCTGAGCACAGAAAAATGTATCATTTTACACAGCTGTGTTTGCACTATGCACTCATCTCTTGTTACTTTGAAAAAAAAAAAAATTAAAAAACCAAACTTAATTTTGTCTGGCCTGCAGGTATTTAGAGGATTGGTGCATTTATTTCCTGCCTGTACAGGTAAGTGGTGTCTCAAGTGTCAGGCCAATCAAAGATGCCACTTTGTTAAGAATTACGTTCCCCAGGTAATGTTGCTGTTCCACTCCATGTGCAATTACAGTATTTGTGCTGTTCTGAAGGCCTGTTCCCAATAAGTGTCCCTTGTTTGTATTTTTCTTTCTTTTTTTATATTATTACAATATTTAAATCACTTGTGATTTTTCTTTGTCTGTTTCAACAGAGGGCTGCCCTGGTTTGTGCAACAGCAATGGGAGATGCACACTGGACCAGAATGGCTGGCACTGTGTCTGCCAGCCAGGATGGAGGGGAGCAGGGTGTGACGTAGCCATGGAAACTCTCTGCACTGACAGTAAGGACAACGAAGGAGGTAAGGGACACCAGCCAGGTCTTTAACTCTGGGGAGAATGTGTTGAGGAATGGAGATTTTTCAATCAGCTGATTAAATACTGCTGTGAGAACCATACACACATTTTACTCACTCTTACACCTGTAAGAATATGCCATGGTCTTCAGTGCTTCTTTATGGCCTATCAGCAAAGCCTTACAAGCTGCATATGACAGGTGAGATGTGTACTTGGAAAGAGATGGGTGTCACCTTAGTTTCCCTGCAGCGTTCTTTCATACTGGGAAAAAACATAGTTTCAACTCAGTGAACTGTTGTAGAGGGGAAAAAAAATGAAGGAGTTCAAACTTTCAGTGACCTCCCCAGGAAGTTGTCCCAAGAGAATGGGTTGAACTGGGAGTTTACAGTTTGAACTATGATGCAATTGCTGGAAACAGTTGGTTGCCCAGCCTACAGAGATCTTATCTCTCCATAGCCCATAAATGCTCAGGTAACTGACAGGAGGCTCCCAGAAGTCTTTTTTTTTTTTGCTTACTTTTCCACAGTCTGTCATTCAGGTGACAGGTAACAATCTGCAGCAAGATGCAGGCAGGACTGCTAACTTAAGGAATCAATCTACAATTATTGTTGTGGCCCAGGGAAGCTAGAGGGGCTGTAACTTAGCATAATTCTAGAATCACATACAAAAGATTAAATGTGAATGCAGTCAAATATTGGATCTGCATAATGCTTTTCTTGTCTTTCTTTCTTCCACTTCTCTCATCAGTTCTTTTTGCTTAACACCTTCAGACTCAGAGAAGAAATAAAAACTCCATTAGGGCCTGTGGATGATGAAAAAATCATCTGGGACTTTGTCTTTCCATTTTAGACTGCATAGGCCTCTGCAATTGCTGGGTGACTCTTTCCTCTCATATCCCTACTGCAGCTGGGATCTTAGACATCACAAACTATAAATAACAGCAGCATTTACTTCCTGAGGAAAGTAAATAACACACGTAAAACTGTGCTCCTGTTTTTTGCTGTACACATCATTTGGCTTGTCATCCTTCTCCATTACATATTATGTATTTTGAGGCAGTTTTCCATACTTAGGGGCCTAAACAGTCTGACCCAGATTCCACACAGAGCTGTGCTTGTTTGGGGAATTAAGTTCAGGTGGGACAAGGAATTACAAGATAAGGAAAAAAGAGAAACCTGCAAACATGAAGAGAGACAAAGCAAGGAGGAGGAGAAACTGGGTGGAAGCATAAAGGACTTGGAGAAAAAAATAGATTGTGTAGGGAAAAGAACAGGAGAAGGCATCGAAAGCTCAATAAGTAATAGACTAAAACAGGTTCAATAAATGTTAGAGATCATATAAGGATGTGAAATATGAGAGCGAGAGTCAGGAGCAGGTAATGGAGCAGTAGGAGGAAGAAGAACAAGGTGAACAGGAATGCATGTAAATGGAACAAGAGAAAAGATGTTGCTCCTTCAGAACAAAAACAGTAATAGCTTTTTGTGGGGAAAAGGAACAAGGAATTGGAGCAGAACAATCTAACAGGATGACTTAAAGTACGATTTGGGGAAAAAATAGCGAATGCTGGTATTTTGTTGCATTTTTCCCTCTAATTTTCTTTTTTCATATTGCCTTTATGGAGGAAGGGATTGGCCAAGCACTTGTTTTGCCATGATTGACCTGTGTTATGCAATTTGTCAATGGCATTTCTCTTAATTTATATGCTTCAGTACAGAGCAAATTCACTTCAGTCTTTGACTGTGGCTGAGGAGAAGGGTTAAGATTTAACAATTAAATCAAATGAAAAATGGAAGTATACCTAACAAAACTGGGGGAAGAAAGTCTCCTTTTTAAGCTACCTGGAAAGAGAAGAAGTATTTCTTCCCTTTCTTGCGATCAACCCACTAATCTCCAAGCAAGCCATTAAAATTTCAGACCGCTGCAGGGAATGACACAAGTATTCTTCTGCTGTATTTGTTTATTGTGGGAGATTAGGTTATCTGAGCACTTGTGCTGAATTTATAATATGACTGCAGGTAGTGTGATCTATGTCTCACTAGGCTCAGTGGTTATATAATTTAAGTTATCTCAGTTATTGTCTATTTGATATGCTGTGGTTAGTGTTTATGCTTTATCCTACACTGGGTAGAATGTATTTCATATATTAATATTAGCACAGTTCATTAATAAAAGTGTCTGCTGTTCCTTTGATTCTTAGCTCTTTCTGGGACTGATTATTCAAGTTCTGTGAACATGAGCATCCAAAGGATCTCAATGGGAATATTCTCTGTAGGATATTCTAATGGCATCAAGGCATACCTGAGTATTTTCCCTTATAGGTACAATTGACATATGATGGGATGTTTATTACTTCTCTTCCTTTTCATACAGATTTTTCAGTGTCTTAGAAATCATTTCTGTTCTCATTAAGGCTCACTTTATTTTCCCCTATGTTTGACTGGATTTTTCTTTACATTTTAGCAGCCCACAAGGAAAGTCTCTGCAACAAGCAGATCTTAGCCAGAATTAAACTCCTAATGACTTTGTGAGGAGAGGGAAGTCAGAGCTGTCTGTGGGTGGAATAAGCCTAACTTCTTAGGGAAAAAATGTGTCACTATTATACTTCAAAAAGTGGGCCATACTTTTTTGTCACTGTAGGAAGAATAAGAAACAGGAAGAGTCACTGTTTACTCTTTAGTTTAGATGGGTCCTTATTGAATAAATTCCTTATTTAAGTTTGCTTTTTATTAGCTCCTATCCAATTATTTAGAGTAGTTACAGGTTTCCACGAGCAAGATTTAAGGGATCATTAATATTCTTTTTTTGCTGAAACAAAAATAAATACTGTAATAAAGCAAAGCATACTTAGCACGGTTGCATTTTTTTAATTCCTTGCATAGTCTAGGACAGCCTGTTCCTGGCAAACATTGTCACAGGATAGTACAAATTCAGCCTGGAGATTGCCTAAACCAGGGCCTCTTCTCTGACAGTGGCTAATAGCAATTGCTTAGCAAAACACTATAATAGGATAGATGTGAACTTATATTTTCTTTTGTATACTAACAGGCTGCTAATTAAAGTAAGAAATTACTGCCACAGAATGTTTTGATGTCAGAAGAGTTGCTAAGTGCAAAGATAACCCAAGCTAAGGAAGTCTCAGGAAGTATCTACTTGAACTAGGAGTGATACAGTGGCATGCTCATGGTCTTTGGTTTGCACTCCAACACTTCCCATTATTCTTCAGCTTTTTGTTCGCATCTACGGCTGCTGGTGAATGCTGGGTTCATATATCCATGGGATTTATCCACAGTGGCTCCAAGATTTCTTTCTGGAGTGAGAACTCATTTGGAGCCCCACATTTTATATTTTAGGCTTCTTCACTCAACAGTGAAGCAGAATTTCAGTACCCTATAGGTATATTTGTAAAGATACTGCAATAGTTACATTGACCAAGGTCCCTGCACACTATTTAGGAGTAAATCAAGGGCTGTTTGTGCTTTTGTGGCTTTTCTGACCAGCTGTTCCTACAAGCAGTCATTTTGATGTCTAGGATTGAGTCCATTCATTATAGCCTGTTGTAAAACTGAGGTATGCGAGGATAACTGAGGTTTGTTTATACAGTTTTCTTTCCTTTCCCGTCTCCTGCCTTAGTCTGCCAGTCACCAAAACTGTCCTGGTGGGATGGCCAGATCAAGAATGTGATTTATGTAGGTTCTTGGCCAGCATCTCCTCTTGACACTGGCAGATCTTTTGCCCCAGACTTACTTTGCCCCTCTATTTTTCTTCCTGCCAGCAAACAGCCCCACTGATACATCTTACTTTTTAGACATGCATTGTGGGGATCCTCTGTCTTGACTCCTCTCATTTAATCACAGAATCATAGAATGGGTTGGGTTGAAAGTGACCTTAAAGATCATCTAGTTCCAACCCCCCTGCCATGACCAGGACACTTCCCACTACACCAGGTTGCTCAAAACACCGTCCAACCCGGTGTTAAATACTTCCAGGGATGGGGAATCCACAACTTCTTTGAGCAACCTCTGCCAGTGCCTCACCTCCTTCAGAGTAAACAATATCTTCCTTATATCTAATCTAAACCTGCCCTCTTTCAGTTCCAAACCATTCCTCCTTGTCCCGCCATCATCTGCCCTTGTCTAAAGTCCCTCTCTAGGTCTTGCAGGCCCTCTTCTGGTACTTGTAGGGTGCTACAAGGTCTCCTTGGAGCCTTCTGTTCCTCAGGCTGAACAGGCCCAACTCGCTCAGCCTGTCATCATAGGAGAGGTGCTTCAGGCCGCAGTCATCTTCCTGGCCTCCTCTGGACTCACTTTAACAGGTCCATGTCCTTCACTGGGGGCCCCAGAGCTGGATGCACAACTCAAGCTGGGGTCTCACAAGAGGAGAGTTTTGATGGTTTTATGAATCTCTCCAAATAAGCAATTTTATCAACAGTCCATTGCAATTCAGTGCATTTTGCAACAAAGGTAAAAGTAACATTTGTCAAGATTTTTACAGCTGGACTTTAGCTTTTGAGGAAGAAAACGGTAAAGTAGTCATTACGTCTTTTGTATATAGAACCGCTTACATCTAGAACAAGAAAATATAAATAGCCTTCTGAGACTGATAATGACTGTCCAGCTGCCTCTAGGAGTTTCTATTTCCTTTATAATTTCACTGTCATATTTGAGTGATATAACTGACAAGGCACTGTTGAGCTAAGTCTCATATTTTTCAAGCTAAACAAAATTCATCAATAATTTTGCAGAGCCATTTCAGAAAGGAAATTTTACTCTGCTTCACACAGTGCAATAGAGTACTTGACTTAGTGGTACTAGATAGCTCTAGCCACATAAGTACAGAGAAAGAATGAAAAATGTTTTCTCAAGTTATAAGGAGCCAGATTCATAACCATCCGTCACTCGCCTGGGCAAGTTACTGATAAACTCCACAGGAAAATAACAAACAGCATATCCCTGTATCTTGGCTGGTGAAAATGAGATTCTTTCTCTGATTGATGTTAGTGGAGAGGCTTGTAAAAATGCATTTCCAGCTGATTAGTTCAGAAGGTGTCAGTCTCATGCAGTTTTATGACCTGCAGACTATACTCCAGATGTACATTTGCTTTTTATAAACTAACAAAGATGAATGGAGAAATTTGAGCATTTCTTTGGCAACTGCACCAGATATTGCATGGGAGACCATACAGATATATAAAACCCCAAAACTATTATTTTAACCGTCAGTACCCCTAGCTTTGACACTGATCTGGGCTTCTGGAGTTAAAACCAACGAGGGAGGTCTGTATTTCAGCCAAGAAAGGGTTTCATATTTTACAAGAATGAGACGAGAAAATCACAAGAATCACAGCCTATCTGAGGTTGGAAAGACCTCTGGAAATCATCTAATCCCACCCCGTGCTCAAAGGCAGATTAGCTCGAGCAGGTTGCTCAGGTGTGGGCCCAGTTGGGTTTTGAATGTCTCCAAGGATGAAGACTCCACAAATTCCCTGGGCAACTTGTTGCGGTATCCAGCCACTTTCACAGTGAAAAGTGGCTTTTCTGCTGTTCAGTCCAAATTTCTTGTGTTTCAATCTGTGCCCATTCCCTCTTTCCTCTTGCTGGGCACCACTGGAAGGTGGACTTTTTAGACCCTCCCATCAGGTGTTTGTACTCATTGATGAGATCCCCCTCAAGCTTTCTCTTCTCCAGACCCGGCAGCCTCAACTCTCTCAGCCTTTCCATGTAGGAGAGCTGTATCAAGCCCTCAACAGTCTTCATGGCCCTTCACTGAGCTTTCTCTAGTTCAGTGTTCCATGTCTGGACAGTGTTCCGTGTCTCTTGCACCAGGAAGCCCAGCCTGCCCACAGAGCTGTGTGTGCAGGTGTGGCCGTGCTGAGCACAAGGGAATGATCACCCTGCCTGACCTGCTGGCACCACTCCTAACGCAGCCCAGCGTGGCATTGGCACCTTCTTTGCTGCAAGGGCAAGCTGCTGGCTGATGTTAATTTTGTGTCCACCAGGACTCCCAAGGTCTTCTCCACATGCTATGGTGCAGGCGGTTGTTCCTCCCCAGATGCAGGACTTTGCACTTCTCATTGTGGAACTGCTTGTGGTTCCTGTCAGCTCATTTTTCCAGCCTGCTGGTGTCCATCACAATGGCAACATGACCCTCTAGCATATCCTCATCCCAGGAAAAATCAATGTTCTTTCTTGTCTCTTTAAAAAGTTTAAACTTTGATATACTTAATGATGCCTCTTTCATCCCTTTTATTTTCCCTGAACTGGTTTCAAAGTCAGCCAAGTTAAATAAGAATTTTAGATGTGAGAAAGAACAGAAATCCCTCTCCTTTACTATTTTGCCAGTCCTCTAACTGATCCACATAGCACAGCAATACTTAGAAGAATACCTTTCGAAGATCTCTGTTTACTTACACTCTTTCAACATATGATTGAATAATAATGGATGATATTTTTCCCTTCAGAAAGAAGTTTTACTCTAAAGACAGATTTTTCTGTGAGACAAGCAGTCATGGGTTTCCTCCGAGTGCTGCATTGGTATATTTTTCAGTTCAGTGCAGCAAGCAAGCTCCCTCTCCAATCTAAATGGAATAATAAAGTGTTTGAGCTATTTCAGTCTTGCTGTTCTTTTGGGGAAACAATTATCAGCTCTGTGATACCAGATTACATTCATCTAGAAATTTTCTGTAGCTGACATTTCCAGGCTCATTTTCCTTATGACTTTACTTACAGCAAATTAGTAGTTATCAATTTGATCTTGATTTTAATCTTTCACCAAATTAGATTTCCAATGATGTGACAGATCTAATGTTCCACATATGGGAATATTTCAGCACATAAGCATAAAAGCACCCATGTGTTTAAATCTTGTTTATACTGGCCAGCATTTCCCACCAGTTTATTCAGAATAAAATCTAAATGTTAAATACATGTTTTGTTCTCTCATACATTTTCATATAAAAAACTTGTGGAAATTGTCTTTGCCACTAGCAACAAAATCTTCCTGTCAAGGTGTAAAGGAATCCACCTTGATACATGTTGTGAAATATTTAAAGCTACTTGCAGCATAGATATGCTAAAAAAACTTGAGGAAAACAGCAGAGTGGGAGTTACTTGTTTCTTTTCTCTAGCAAGCCAAATAACCTCACATAAAAGCTAATTAGGCCCACCTAAAATGTTTAATATTTATAAGTTAACAGTGTATGCAGAGCCTGAGTGCCTTCATTTTCTGGTTGGTTCAACATGTTTTTAGAAAAGTGTGGAATAAATGGGTTCATTTTTACATGTTACTGAGTACACTCAACTTGCATGGATTTCCATGGGACTTTAAGAACTCAGTGGAAACGAACTCTCTTTCTTTAATCGAAAGTGAATTCATTAAAATCTTAATTATGAGTATTCTTTCATACTACATAATATTTTTAATCTCCCTGCTGGCTGGCTCATTCCAATGCACAGGGGCAGGAGGAAGAGTTTGTTCATTTGTGTGACTTTCTGCCAACAGATGGGCTAGTTGACTGTATGGATCCTGACTGCTGTTTGCAGAGTTCTTGCCAAAACCAGCCTTACTGTCGTGGACTGCCTGATCCCCAAGATATCATCAGCCAGAGCCAGCAGTCTCCATCTCAGCAAGCTGCCAAAGCGTTTTATGACCGGATCAGTTTTCTCATCGGGGCAGACAGCACGCACGCCATACCTGGGGAAAGCCCTTTTAATAAGAGGTGAGCGTGACTCGTCTGTGCTCGTGAGCACAAAAGAAACTGGAGAGAGTGAGATTCGTGTGAGGAGAAGATCCTCTATGACTGCAAATTTCCTGGTGTGGATTTTGAGCAAAGACCTTTTCTCTTAATACTCCAAATTGCTTGTTTTGTCTCATTTCCTGCAAAATTCAATTTACCGGTGCCACTAGGTTACAGAAGGTCCTTGCCATGCTTAGTGTCTGTATTCTAACAGGGCACTTCATTAATGATTAAATAAATCTTTATTTAACCAGTTGATTTGGGCTAGCACAGTTGGAAATATATCAAAGCAATGAAAACACTTCAGAAGGAAAAGCAAAGCTGCACTTTTTAAACTGAGCTCACTAAATAATATAAATTATGAATTAATGTAATAGAACTGTTAAGTGCACGACAGTATAATTGCATAAACTATTTGACTGGTGCTCTATGAAGCAGTAATGGCCTGAAAATAAGCCAGTAACAGGAAGCAGGTGTCTGGGATCTCACTGAGTGAAAGAAGATGATTTACACTATAACTACTGCGTTTGCAGTAATTTAACAGCATTAATGTGTTTGGGCACAGCAGTTGATTAAAAGTTGTTGCACCAATATTCCTTATTGCTCTTTTAAATTTTGTACTTCACAGTCCCTGCAGTTTTACAGATTGCTTTGATACTAATTGAAAAGTACATTTTTCTTTAAGAGTCTGCCAGAAGTATGACTTATAGTGAGAACATCTAGAGTTTATAAGTTCTTAAAATTCTTCAGTTAATTTCTGGTCTTAGTAACTCAGTACAGACAAAATAAACCAAAGTAAAATCAACAATATTGAAACAATATTATTATCTGCAGATTTTGAGGCATTTGTTTATATAGTGTAAATTATGTGAATTTGTAAAAGGGTTAGATCCTAAGGAATGTTTTTTAAATGATAGTTGATAGCATGTGGAGGGGGGTGGGTGGGTGAGGGTGGATGTGTGCGTGTGTTCACTCACTAGATTTTATTCATGCAAAAAGAACAAAAAACCCCAAACTTGTAATCTGATCCTGCATCTTTTTCATAGTCTTGCATCTGTCATAAGAGGCCAAGTATTAACTGCTGATGGAACACCACTCATTGGAGTCAATGTTTCCTTTCTACACTATCCAGACTATGGATATACAATCACTCGCCAGGATGGAATGTAAGTTCCTTTTGAAGCACTTTTAACTCATAAAGATGCAAAGGTGTTACTGAAGAGCTGCTTGTAAAACTGAGATGATAATAAAATAATGGGGAAAAAAGCCATTAGCAAACTGACTGACTAAAGTTGTACTTTGTACATTCTTAAAATGTAAAACATGCTGATTATTATATGCTTTGGAAGTAGAAGGACTTGCTTAATTTAAACGCAGCATCCCAAACTCTTTGTTCTCTCTGTGCAGTATGATGTAATATAAGTTAATTGATTTCTCCATTGTTCCCAGTAGAGCCATTCTGCATTCAGAGCAGTACAATGGAATGAAGAATCAATCAGTAAAATAGAGGCTGTGGATGGCTTTGGGAATTTGCTGACTAGTTAGCCCTCTTGGGGTTTTTTCCTAGGTTTGACTTGGTAGCAAATGGTGGTGCCTCTCTGACACTGGTATTTGAGCGATCGCCGTTCCTGACACAGTATCACACGGTATGGATTCCCTGGAATGTCTTTTATGTCATGGATACCCTTGTCATGAAGAAGGAAGAGAATGACATTCCTAGTTGTGATCTAAGCGGATTTGTAAGGCCAAACCCTGTTATCGTGTCATCACCTTTATCCACCTTCTTTAGAATTTCTCCTGAAGACAGTCCTATCATCCCAGAGACACAGGTAAGGTGTGCTTCAAATAAACACAATTTTATCCCAGGCTAGTGTTCAGCAACCAGAATGAAAACAGTGCACTGCTTTTCAAAAATAAGTAATTCTGAGTAAGTGCTAAGTATTTGCAACGTGATTATTTTCAGACCAATTTATTTATTCTATGGGATGATTTTTTAAATTTCACCTGAAAAAGAAAAGCAAGAAAGCTGTGTGTACACCTGTGTCTGGTTTTGCGTTTGTTTGCATCACTTAATTTACAGAATGTCTTTGGCATTCAAGCCCTGGCCCATAAAAAGGACACACTATAGTACATCGACCTTTTAGGATTGCCCTCTTGTCAGAAGTCACCTCGGAGACTGAAAACAGAAGGTGTTTGTCCACTGTGTCCTAAAGACACACATACTTCGAATTACCTGTTTAGTCCTAATAAATAGCATTACACACAGATTTTCATAAACTAACAGAACTCTGCAGCACTGAGGACAAGCCAGTGAGCCTGTGGTCTAAGCAACTTCTTCAGAACTTGTAATACCAACAGTGAGACTTAATGTCCAAACCTTGATTTAAATGGAAAAATATGGATGAAATGTTTGGTTTTTTTTAATTTTTCCAAGATAGGTGTATTAGATTCCTCCATCTCAAATAATAATCACTAATACAATGATTAGTCTCTCGGCTCTTAAATCATTTCAGTTGCATTTTAAGAAGTAATATATGTCTCAGTGTTGGTTTTTGAACTTTTCCTAGTGAAACAGTCCTCCTTCTGCCTCCCTCTCTCTTTCTCTCTCTTTTTCTTGCCCTTGCCTTCACAATGTCATAATTACATGGAGCACTCTTTTTCACATTCACTGAGAAATGTCCTTGCCTCTTCAAGGGAAACACCAAAAATGTATTCAAATGTTTTCATGCAGAGCTCTTAAGAAAAGAGCTAAATCATTAAGCCATTCATGGTGGGAGCAGGTTTAAAGGAAAAATGTAAGAAAATTACTACTAAACACCCATACAAATCTAGACTGTGCTAGGAAATTGTTGCTTTTATCCTCACTATCATTTCTGTGTCTTTGATAGCTGCAAGTCAATTAAAAGAAAGGATTTGCAAAACAGAGTCTACTGAAAAGCATCTCTGATTTACTTGTTTTGGCAACAGATGATAGGTTCAGTTCCTGGAATGATGGAAAATGGCTTAGAACGATATAAATCAAGAAAAAAGTTATGATAGAAGAATGTCAGAAAACAAAAATTTTAAAAAACACACTTGTAGTCTCTAGGTAAACAAGTTATTTCATGTGCAGTGGGACTAATGAAGTCTGGATTCCTACTAACTCCCACCTACTGCTATAATTCCATCTGTCTGTCACATCCAGTCCTTCCCCACAGACTGCGTTCAGCCTTTTCTTCTTTCTCATGGGAGTCTCAAATTGACTACTTTTTCCCTACCAGAACCCTACTTTTGCAAACCTAAATGAACTGAATTATCTTTCAAGATTTCTGCTGTTACTTAAAATGTGGTTGAAATTGTCTACCAGGCTCAAAATTTGTGAGGTGGGAGGTCTGATAGGCAGGACTGTTGAGTCAAGTTGTTTGTCCCTTGGAAACCAGCTGGAAGGGAAGATATTCTCAGTGCACCCTAGGCAGTTGGTGCTGATGGGTGATTTATGATGAGGGAAAATGTTCCTCTTGTTATGTGTGCAAAAATCCAGTTCAGTACTGTGTAAAAAACCACAAAGCAGTATTTTCTTCTATATTCCTTCCTTATCCCACACATAAATTTCCCACACGTAATTTTCTGCTTCAGCAGTGGGAGCTGCACAGCTGTGACTGGCACATACCCCTTTGGGTCAGGTTCCCCTCAGAAATGCATAATGCTCAACAATGTCACCTAAAAAAAATCTCATAAAAGATGGGCAGAACCAGGTCCTATTCAAAACTGTAAGCTCAGCTCCAGAGGAACTGCTGTTGATCTTTTCATATAAAAAGGGACAATTCCAGTTTAAAGTCTATGAGACTGGAGGAAGGCACAGAGAAAGAAGTCATTCCCTGTGTTCTTGCAGTCAGTATTAGCCACCCTGTTCATGTGCTGTCACAGCACTCACTACCACATACTACAGGAGAAAATGATGTGCTGCTGTAATCATCAGCCCTTGAAGTGCTTCATCATCCCTTGGAGATAATGTTTCCAAGAATGTACTTAGTGGCTTATGAATCCCAAATTGATCAGAGGGGGAATTAAAGTCTGTGCCAAAGGAGCAGCATGAAAGAAAACTAAAAAAAAAAAAAAGGAAGCAAGGGGAAATAACACAGTGGGTAAAGAGATGATCACAGACCCAAAAGATCATTACTCAAGAGGGTTGATAAGAACATGTTAACTAAATTTGGACTGCTTAGGCATGATTTTATCTACTATTAATTGCAAGTTACCATGCTTTGCCTAGACTTAACTAGCTGAGATTAATCAGTGTGGAATGAGACAATAAACTGCGTGCAGAGGAGGGAGATCAGGTTAAGCTAGAGCTTAACAAAAATGTCTGTTTGCTGTATATTGCCATGTGGTCTGGTAGAAACCCACATGTGAGTCACAGTGAGCAGTTCTGAAACTGAGTATTTGAGGGTTTCCCTCTCCTAAACTTCTATTAGCCACTGCTACATGTGCTTGCAGGATGCCTTCTGCGGGTCCTGAGCAGCTTGTTTCCATCACCCCAAGTGTATGAGACAATGAAAACTGCATGTTTTCCTTCAAATCATATATTCAAGATTCCTCTCCTCAGACTCTCTCACTAGTGGCAGTAGAGCAGCAGAAGTTGGCAAAATTTATTTACCCAGAGGAATTCAGGGCAAAATATGGGCCTCAGTGACTTAATAAAAATAATTTTTGCTAATTTCAGAGTGGCTAGATTTTCAGCAAAGAAATTAACCTATTTTAACATTTAAACTAACAATATAATAGGATATCTAGATATCCCAGTGTTCAATGCATGCTACATCCTAGTTTCACCTAGCTAAAATCTTCAGAATTTCAAGTTCATACTGAGAAAAAAATGGAGATTATTTTTAGACGCAAATATCTCCATTTATGCATCCTTCTTTTCCAGCACAATTTATGGTTTTCTTCTCTTTTGCATTCTGTTTGAGACTTTATACATACCTTTTTCTTTATTCTGTTATAGACACATTTTTATATTTCTGCATGTGTCTGTCTTTTTCCTACCTCTCTTCTCTGTGGTACCTCAACCATGTTTTAACTCTAGAAAAAACAAGTATTTTTCCCCTTTTTATTTCTCCTTGATTTATACACTCATTTAAGAGCCTCAATTGTAGGGGAAAGCTTTTTGCACTTTTTTTTGTTTTTTTTGTTTTTTTTTTTTTTTAAGGGAAACATTTTTTCTGTCTTGAAATGAGCAGTTTCAGCTTCTACTTAGAGTATAATTTTGGTACTCCTTAATCTCAGCCTTTATGTAATAGCAGCAGTTGCCAGTATCTAAAAATGCCATCTTTACCCCTCTCAAACCTAGATCATGTTACATTTTAATGCAGCAGCTCAGCTGTTACTTCCCAGCAAACAACCTTTTTCTGACACTAGGACTAAAGTTTGCAGTCATTTGTGAAATTTGTCCTCAAATCCTCTATCGAATTTGTTCAATTTGCCAAAAAAAAAGTCACAGCAATGCAGCAGACATTTCTCCCCCTAACTGAATTACTTATTCAGTGTTCTGAATACCATCAGAGCAAGTCAGTTGAACGATATCATATTTTGGAGCAGGAAAGCATCCTAGAGCCTGGACAGCTTTAGTGCTGCTGGCTGTGAGACACAAGATGCCTTGCACAATTTATGTGACTCAGACACCAGCTTGAACTCTCAGGACAACAAACTCTATGAAGATTGAGGTGACCCTTATCCCAGTCCCCTAAGTTAAATATTTCATAGCTGTCCTTAAGAGAAGCTTGATCATCCATAAATAAAATGTCAACCATTAGAATCTGGTGGTTGGGCAGTAACTCAGCCCCCTTGGGGTATCAGCCTTTCTGAAGATAGTTTGATACTCAGTCTGGAAAAGGTAAAGTACAGACAGATTGGTTGTGTTGGTGATTCCTGATGTGACTTTTATACCCGGTGACTTTCCCAATTGCTTTACAATTGATGTGTTGTCATGGCTCCCACAGGAGCTGTCTGCTGTGCCTGATGATTTTACCTTTTTGGATGAACATTAAACTGTTTAATTCTCTTTGTAATGCTTGATTCTGGGGCAGAGATTGAGTTGCATAACCTTACCTATACATTTCCAAAGTTCTCAAGAAAATAAGTTTCTACAGGGGATATTTTATGGAAAAAAGGAAGTTATAAGTCAGATTTCCAGCAGGCATTTGAGGCTTCTGCAGAAACTAATAATAGGGGTTTAGCTTTTGTTTTAAACCTCGCTGAGAACTGCATGAGTGTCCTAGTTTCTAATTTGATAGTAATCCGAATACACAGTGGAATTTCTTGAAAATTGAAACTTCAAGGTGTCCTCTTTATTGCCTGTTATCTCAGCCAAGAGTCCTGGAAGACCACCTATGTGTTTAACACTGCTCTTCCACAGTTGCAGTTGTAAAAGAAGCAATGGTCGTAACAGGATACCACTGCAGTCCATTAAACTGTGCCCTATTACAAGCATATTATTTCTTTTTCTCCTCTTGCTTACAGAGACCTCCATCTGTTAGACTAGTTTTAATGTGCTGTATATGAGAGTCCTGCTGATGTCTTGAGGAATTTGTCTTTTGTTCCTAAGTGGTTTGTGCTTTGCCTTCAAAGTCTCAGAAAAGGAATGTGTTCACAATCACTTACCTCTCTAGAGAGAGGTGTTTTTGTTCATGTAGAAAAGATTTGCCTGTTCTCTGGATTAGACACTGTCTGTATATGGAGCTGAGGGAAAGCAGACTAGATTTACAAAGAAATGAGGCCACTCTCACCTCCTTCAAGGTGACTGCTTGACATTTCTTCTCATGATGCCAGGTTCTTGTTGAGGAACAAAGAAATATTCAAAGAATAGGAATTAAGAATTTAAAAATCATAATTTCAATTGTCTTGTATCTTCCAATTCTACTTTATTTCCTACAGCTCTATTATAATCTTGCTGGAGAAAAAAAGTTTTATATCTCCATCTATCAGATGTAAATAATTATCAATGAGTCAAAATAGTATTTCTGATTTTTTGTTACTGTTACTGGGAAGGAGGCAGATGTAGTTAATACTGTATAAATCTTTCTTTAGAGCCAACAAAAATGTTAATATAGAGGATGGTATAGCGTTTGTTGCCCTCCTTGAGTATCAGCCACATTACTTGACCCTATTCAACACAGTCAAATTTTAGAAGCAGTGTCCAAGGATTTCTCTAGCAAAGAGAGCTGCCAGCACTTCTTAAGTAGCCAGGTTTTGATCCCACTTAAGTCTTAAGCCTAGTATTTGTTACAATTCTTTTCCTGAAGTCTACTTTCCACTAATACTAAATAGTGTTTGGTCTTTGGGCTTCAGAACCAGGACACAGAAAAGTAAAATAAACCTTTCCAAATTTGCTTCCCAAGAGTGTTCCTGTAACACCACTAAGGTTCTGGGCTTGTGCTTCAGCATCCTTTGCAACCTTTACACTCTCCACCAAAGAAATACTACCTTTACAAATGTGTCTAGATACGTTTTTCTTCTTCTCCTTTTGTTTTTTTCAATAAACCAGGATACTTGGTAGCTGTTCTCTCCAAGTGCTGGCTGCAGTGTTTGTTCTGACTGAGGCATAGAACAATATAGGCTCTCTTTATCCACATTACACAGAAACATTTTGCATCCATCCATCACCCACAAAAACTCCTCAGCTCAGAGAAAATGACAAGGTAGACGAGGGGAGGAACCTTTTAGAAATAAAATTGACTCATTCCACCTCTCTGAAATGTGAAAGTGATAAGCTGATATCTGAGTGGTGAATATTGATCAGAAAATATGGAAAACCTTTCCCTGAGGCATCCTACTTATCTGTCTTCAAAATAAATGGAAGAATGCTCTAGTTTAAAGTATTTACAATCCACTGATAATGCAAATAATAAAACACCTGAAAGTTCTTCCTACTCCTACTGGAGCAATTAGGTATCCCAACCCAAATCTCAAGCTCTACTGTCCTTAGAGGCTCTACTGCCTTTGTTACACATGCCTTTATTAGCTGGGACATGGGTGGCAGCATAATAAGGGGCAATTTTCACTTAGATGAAAGATGCTTTTTCGCCTGTTCAGGAAAAATCAGTTGGGAAGGTTTTCTCATGCTTCCTTTCCCCTCCCATAAAAATAAAGGAGATAACTTTGAAATGCTTGAGCAGAAAGTACCAACTAAGCAGCTTCAGTATAATGAAGAATTTAGACTTGACTTCTTAGAAAAAGCGTGAAATGTTGTTATTTATTTATGGGTTTTTTAACCATGAAAAGGCCAAATGTAGATGATATTTCCTAATGGACTGTCGTGTAATATGTCAGGCAGCCTTTTATGATAGCTTCGTTGTTTTGTTTAATTTCCAAATCATTTAAATACTGTATTTTTCTCTTAACAATGCATAGGTACTTCATGAAGAAACAACAATACCAGGAACTGATTTGAAGTTATCATACTTGAGCTCCAGGGCTGCAGGATATAAATCTGTGCTGAAGATTACTATGACCCAATCTGTTATACCATTTAATTTAATGAAGGTTCATCTTATGGTGGCAGTGGTGGGAAGACTTTTCCAAAAATGGTTCCCTGCATCCCCAAATCTAGCATACACCTTCATATGGGATAAAACTGATGCATACAATCAGAGAGTCTATGGATTATCTGAAGCTGTTGGTATGTGTTACAGAGGATTTTTGCACTTTTAGTGTTGTCTTGAACGTACAGAAGCACACCTCAAATGCTTGTATCCATTGAGTAGAAAATGTTTTGCAGAATAAAATTATATCAGTGGATATTGAAACATCCTAAAAAATACTAACCTAAGATTCGATTATGAGAAAAAATTTCCTTAAAAGGAAAAAGAAACTACTTCTCATTCACATGAAAAGTGACATTTTTGACTTCTATTCCTTCCCATGAAGTAGCCCTTAGCCTAATAATACTTATGATGTATGCACCTCTGTGTACTTTTAAATAAAGCACGATAGCAGTCTGACTTATATCACAAAATGGCTTTTCTCTGTACCTGTCTTAATTCACTTACTCTAATTAACTAAAAATAATAACCTAAGATTCTGGTCAGTATTTTCAACATGCCTAAGAAGCCATAGGAATTTTCATGTGTCCTAGGAGGGCAAAAGATTGTATGTAGTTCAAAGAAATCACATTCTTTAAACTCTTCTTCAGAACGAGATGCTGTATTTATTTATGTACTGTTGTTTCAGTGTCTGTAGGTTACGAGTATGAGTCCTGCTTGGACCTCACTCTTTGGGAAAAGCGGACTGCCATTTTGCAGGGTTACGAACTGGATGCCTCCAACATGGGTGGCTGGACGTTGGATAAGCATCATGTTTTGGATGTTCAGAATGGTAAGGAGTTAATTTTCTTCTTGGTAGTTCTATTGCTCCACTGGCCTGCACTTCAGGTCTCTCATTCAAACATTTTGTCTGTTTGCTCAGTTATTTTTAAAAGAGGAAATTATAGAACATTTTGCATATGGCAAATGCTTTGGGCTTCCCTGGCTTCCCAGGGAAGTGGTCATGTCACCAAGCCAGTCAGAGTTGGCAGGAAGTGTTAGGACAATGCTCTCAGGCACATGGTGGGATTCTTGGGGTTGTCCTGTGCAGGGCCAGGAGTTGCACTCAATAATCCTGTGGGTCCCTTCCACCTCAGGATAGTCTATGTTTCTATGATTTACATTGGATGTCATTCTTCATCCTATAAATACATATGCATGAAAATTCATCAGACAGTCTGTGTTGGATGTGCTGTGCTGCATTGATTCTGACTGAACACCAAAGCTACCCAGTCACTCCCCAGCTGGACAGGGGAGAGAAAACGGAACAAAAGGCTTATGGGTTGAGATAAGGACAGGGACAGATCACTCAGCAGTCACTGTAATGGGCAAAACAGAATTGACGTGGGAAAATTAGTTTAATTTCTTACCAGTCAAATCACAGTAGTGTGAAAACCAAATCTTAAAAGCAACTTCCCCCCACCCCTTCCTTATTCCCAGGCTTTATTCTCAAGTCTCCACCTCCTCCTGGCCAGTGGTGCAGGGACACAGGGAATGGGGGCTGTGGTCAGTTCATCACACGCTGCCTCTGCCACTCCTTCCTCCTCACACTCTTGCCTGCTCCAGCCTGGGCTCCCTCCCACAGCAGTCTCCATTAACTTCTCCAGCATAAGTCCTTCCCAGGGGCTGCAGTTCTTCACAACTGCTCCAGTGTGGGTCTGCTCCGTGGGGTGCAGTATTTTGGGAACAGATGGCTCCAGTAGGGTCACAAGTCCTGGCAGCAAACCTGCTCCAGCATGGGCTTCTCTCTCCATGTGTCCAGAAGCCCTGCCAAGAGCCTGCTCCAGAGTGAGCTTCCCACAGGGTCACAGCCTCCTTTGGCTCTGGCATTGGTCTTCCAGGTGGATATGTGCTCCACCATGGACTCCCATGGGCTGCAGGGGCACATCTGCCTCACCATGGTCTTCTCCCATGGGCTGCAGGGGAATCTCAGCTCTGGCACCTGCAACACCTCCTCCCTCTCCTTCTGCACTGACCTTGCCGTCTGCAGAGCTGTTGGTGGCTCCTATTCTCACTCCTCCCCAGCTGCAATTTCCTGTTGCACAGTAACTTTGGCATCGAAGTTTATTTGCCCAGCATGCTACTCAGCAGCCGTTTGCAGGGTGCCATGCCAAGGAAACCTCAGCTCAACACTGAACAGAAAGGAATTTGGAAAAACTTGTCTGGAAGCATACAAGAAAGATGAAATAAATAGTCTCATGGCTTAAAGTAGTAGTTGGTAGCACTGGATTTTCATGCAACAGAGGAATCCAGAGTAATTATCAGGAAGATTGTCACTTCTGCAGTACCTGATGTCCCATGAAGGTCTCCCCTAGTACACAAGCTTATTATATGTGACACAGCAGTTGACAACTAAAGCATTGCTTCTGACTGGTAAGGAAATAAGGTAACCAAATCAAGGGAAAAGGTGTCATTGTACCTAATTTAAAATGAAAAAAAAAACAACTGTGCAAATTATTGTGAAGTAATCCATCTAAAAATGTAAAGAGCTATAATTATAAGTATATATGTAAGATTGATTCTGTTCACTAGGTAAATTGATGGTGGCTTTAAATTACCTTTAAGAGTACGTTTGACAAGTAATGACTTTTCAAAGTGTCGTGTGTCTAATTGAATAAACCAAGTGGAGAGTTGTAATGACAAGGTGGATAAGATGCATAAATCTATTCAGAAGAGAGTGCAGCCAGTGTTTGTACGGAAATCCAAACTACTGCAGTAAATAGTCTAATGTACATCTTTTAGTCTGTGATAACAGAGGAGAAATGTGAAGGACCAATTTTTCAAGGTAATGACAGAATAAATCAGGTGCAGTAGTGCACTGTGCTGACTTCTAGAATTCCTCTGATGAAAATTGTAGAACTCAGCTATTTCTGGCAAAATTATAGTGCCATGATTGTCATAAATGATGTAATCATAGGAGAGGGGATTTCGTATACGGTTAATGCATTCTGGCTTTAACTATTCATGAAAAATACATTTTTCCGCTTTTGATTTCGATTACTTATTTAGATTACTTGTCATTAGGCTTCCATAAACCATTTTCATATTTTCCAATTCTATTCTGTATATTGGTTTTACATTTATAATCTTTTGCATCTTATAACATTAAAAGAAGTGAAGACACCTCAAACATTTTAAGAGGAAAGCAAAGTATTTTTTCTCATACCTTTCAGTACAAATCGTGCACTTTGGGAGTGAGTAGGGAAAGAGAAATACATCTTAAATTTCTTCTAAACTTCTCAAAAGATTACTGTATCCCTCGGCTCCAAACTGCATGAAACTCTGGGCATGCAATCAATAAAACCCAGACCTCTGCATAGTACAAAGAGACATGTGGTTTACATGGATTATACCACAGAAGGACATATTGTGACTTACGAGTAGAACTGTAATAGCTGACCATTTGTAGAGGACACCTTAATGCATTCATCATGAGGTTGAACAATGAGGGTCCTGGCAACACTTTAACATACATTTTTTTTCCCCCAAGACTGAAGGTTTAACATAAAGCCTTCATTTTTCCTCTCAGATTTCCTATGTAGGCTATAAGGAAGAAAAATACTGCTGGCACATTGCTTTGTCTTCACAAAATTATTGTTTCTTTCATGCCTCAAAGCAGAATTAAGTTTTAGAGACAGGTTGGCCTGGCACCACATTTTTTTTGTTGTTTTGACATTTTTAATAACTGCTTATAACTGCAGACAGGGCATTGAGGCAGACTTTGTTGCCAGAGGAACACTTTTGTTGTGAGCTGAGTAAAGAATCTTTTATAATGTAAAATTGAGGCAATCTACAACTTTTTGAAGTGGCTCTTTAATTAATATTTACAATTTGCAACAGTAATCCACTGCAGATTAGATTTGACATGATATTCATAATTAGTTATACTACGACTTTAGGAATACAATTTGCAAATATATTCTTTTGCTTTTTTTATAAAGCACATTAGAATTTCAGTCCTTCCTGGGCTATTTCAAAACTGTAAAGATGTAGGAACACAGACCTTCCTTTCATCAATGTGCTTTACTTTTCCTTCAACATGACAATTTTTATTCTGATTTATAACTTTAAAAATCATTAACATTTAAAAATAATGACTGAAAATATTTTTGGGTTTTAAGAGCTACAGTATTTAGTGTTTCTGCTAAATTTTGTGGACAAGATATTTTAATGTTTGCATATTTATGACCTAAATATAACTATAAATGTTTTAATAAACTCGTTATTTGTAGCGAGAAAATATGGTGGTGAAACAATTAAAATTCATTAAACTTACACTAACCAGCTAAAAGAATATTTCTACTACTTTCGCATAATTTTATGTATGTACATTCAGAGTTCTTACAAACATTATTGGGTTTTGGTTTACTTTTTTTCTATATTATCCACCAGGAATCCTCTACAAAGGGAACGGTGAAAATCAATTTATATCTCAGCAACCCCCAGTTGTTAGCAGCATTATGGGCAATGGGAGACGACGCAGCATCTCCTGTCCGAGTTGTAATGGTCAAGCTGATGGTAATAAATTACTGGCTCCGGTTGCCTTGGCTTGTGGGACAGATGGCAGTCTGTACGTGGGGGATTTCAACTACGTGCGGCGGATATTCCCATCTGGAAACGTAACTAGTGTTCTGGAGCTAAGGTATGGGGTTTTTTCTCAAGCTGGAATTTTGGGGTTATGAATTACTGTGGCAAATTAAAGTATTGAACAGATTTAGATTTTTTAAATTGTGTAAGTTTGAGTTTGCAAATGCTGTTGGGAACAAAATAAAAAGTTGAGTCAAAAGATTTTAAAACATTTGGAAAAGTATTTAAAACTGAAGTGAAAACACTTTACCCTCATAAAATATTTTAACTATGCTTATCTAAATGCGAGGATTTAATCTACCCAAAGTAATACTTCTGCACATTTTAAGAGTTAATGTATGTGGTCAACATAAGTGGACAAGGGACAATCATTCACCACTTCACTAATGATAGATGTAAATGTTGCCTTCTTCTCATCTTTTAACATCCTTTCTGAATGTTTGTCTAATAATGTTTTTCTGTTCTTTTTTACTTGCTCCCACCAAGAAATAAAGATTTTAGACATAGGTAAGCATTCCTTAAAGAAGATTTATATTTTTCTAACTGTTCTTCTTTCTTTTTTAACAAATGAATGCTTATAATGGAGAAGTCATTTCTGAGATGTATTACTAGAAAAGAGGAGTATTTTTCAAAAATAATGAGTTCATATGTTTTAGTTATGTCAGCTGTCAGGCTGTGTCGTCCTTTCCAATGAGTTCCTCTTTTCTCATCACTCTCTGTCCACAGTCAGGCTTCTTGTTATGCTTGTGTGTGCCCTCCTTTGCTGTTCCCTCATCTCTGCTCACTCCTTGCTGGCAGCACTTTTGCTGATCCTATCAAAACTCACTCATTAATCAGATACACCAAATACAATGAGAATGGCATGTAAGAGTATCAAGGGAGTTCGTTTCATTAGCCTTTTGATGTTGAGTCTTTTCAGACTCTCATTTAACAGATTTGTTCCTTTAAAGGTGATCTTCTTTTAATAATGGAAGTTGAAATAACAGTAACACAACTCAAGGAGTTAACATTTTAAAATACACCAAGACTCACAAGATTGTTCATAGAAACAATAATAATCAGAGGATTGCAGTACAACATTCATCCATCCTGGCATCGCTACAATAATGGCAAGAACAGAAGAGAAGGTGGATGCTTAGAATTGCTTTGCCACAGCAGCTGGTGCTGATAAGGAGAAAAAAACACAGTCATGCTAAAACCGTGTTGGAGACATGAAACCCTGCAAACCTTTGTGGCAGAACTACTAAGTATACAGCTTAGCAGGCCCACTGGTCCCTTTCTCTCCTTTTTCCTGCCAATCATTTTCCTTCCTTGTTTTTAAACAGATCCCAGAGTTGCCCTTGTTTTTTAAATTCAGTTTTCTTTGGTGTGAGGAAGGGTTTTATGTTTTCAAAAATGTTTCAGATGTGTTAGGCTAAAAATTCCACAACTAAATAAGGTGTTTGCATCAGTGCTAATGATCAGAATTGGTTTTATGGTTTTTTTTCCTGGCTCAGAGGCAGTCTCTTCTGTTTGGTGAGTTTAGGGTTTCACTATTACAATTAGTTTGTATTTGTTCCACCACTCTTAAAAGAATTATATCCCTTGTGGTATCACAAAGTTGTGATTCCAGCTAGATAGGACATTGTCTTGGCAAATACGTAGAATGTGAAATAATATTTAAAATGGGGATGTGGAATGTACAAATGGGATTAAAGAGTGGAGGCATATTGAGGTCTGTTTTGCTGTGATTTAGTAGCGCCACCCTCTCCCGCCTCTGGCAGAACTGTAGTCACAGCCTCAACTGCAGCATTTCAGAAACTGGATCCCTGCATGTAAGAAAAGTTGGTGAGGGAGAGTACTGAAGCTTTTCTGCTTTATTCATGCCTAAACATGCAGAAGCTCCAGGTAGCAAAATTGCAATCATACCACACAAATTAGTGTAACAGCATGGGCCCATATAGCAGCTGTGAAGTGGGGGTTCCTCCTGAGGCAGGAGGAGGCATAGAGGACTGTGGAGAACTGGCTCTGCAGGAGCACTTGAGGAGCCAGTAGGCAGGAGGTGTGCAGCCCACTGTGCAGGCTGACACAATTTATTATGAGTCTGAGTTTTCTCTCACATCATACAACACTTTCCCGGTGTCCACTCTCAGCCTTAGAGATTTGCTGATGAGAGACTTCCTAAGCCAAGAGGGGGATCTTTATGCTTAATATTCCCTGGCAGCTTTTTATTTAAGATGTGTAAACTTTTAGGATCCACCAAATCCTCTTGCCATAGGCTCTCCAGCTAAGGACATACTGTGAGACCAAAAATCTTATTTTGTCCATGTAAATTCGTGCAGGGTCCTGTGAAATGGTGCCGAGGGAGGCACATCTGTCTGGCCTGTGAGAGGAGAAGGGAGCAAATGTCCAGTTTCACTGGCAAGCCTTTCAGACTGCTGAGGAGATTTCTACTTAAACTGCACTTTGGAAAACAGCCCTCAACAGACCACTTTGCAATACATAATTGCTAAGTATTAGAAGAAAATGCACTAAAAGATGCATTCTCCAAGTAAAGCTACTGAGTGAGGCTAAATACTAGTTCAGATGTCTTATCTATTCAAGCATTCACCTTTCCTGGCCTATAAACACAGTGCTTCAGCACAGAGTGTGATGTGTCTCCTACCTCAAGAAGCCTGTACTCTATTTCAGACAGAGAATGCAGATCAAATTTTTACTCTTATGTACCAGTGACCTCACATTTTTTCAATCTCAAAGCTGAAATGATGTCTTTATACACACTGCTGCCTGTGGGTGATTAATGCTGATAGGCATTCATGGAAGAAGTCATTTTTAGAAGGACTTTGAAGACAGGGAGGTCATTTGTAGGCTATGGCATTATCCCAAGTCTGTAGAGAGCCAGAAAAAAAAGTTTAGCGAAACATAAAAACAGCTTTGAGGGGATATATGGTTTAGAGGGCACACAGAGAAAGCAAGAGAGACAGGGACTGAAACAGGAGGAATATTTTTGAAAAAACCTGTGTAGAGAGTAAGTAGTGCAGGTGATCTGACAGCTGAAGAATTAAAAAATCAGCCTAAGCAAGATAAAAGCAAAGGGAAATAGATCGTTACAGCACTGTGCACATGTGTGCACACTTTAAATTCAAAGCACTTACTATTATTGGGCATAGACAGAACAAGTTAATTTTTAGTCATTTGTCTTTACAGGAGCCAATGTTGGTATGTAACTCCATGTTTTGCGGGCTACTGACAGCGATTAGGCAATACTGAATGAATCAATAAGTCACGGGCTAGGGATTTCATTTCTTTGCATTTGTTGTTATTGGTAGAAGCTTAATTTCATTTCAGGCTACAATGAAATAGCATAAACTCTGCAGCTTTCCAGCTGCTGGCTGCTTATCCCTGTACTATTTTTGAGATCTGTATAGTGCTCATGAATGTCTTCTGGCTAGAAAACAAATGTAGTTTTCACTTGACAGTTATTCAGTTCCTCAAATTGTGCCTTTCTTCCATAAATTACTGGGGGTTTCTATTAGCTAAAGCTGCCTCCGCTGTTTAACTTTCACCTGAAAAGAAATGCTGAGGTTAGGCCTGTGTTATCAGCTCAGAAAGGAGCCCTTAGACATCAAAATATGGTAAGTTGGATAGTTTCTACTGATTCAATAGCAATACCCTATGCACTCCCAAACTTGGGGGATTTTTTAATAAAAGAAAAGAAGATACATCTAAAATTTTAAGAAAAGAAAATACATCTAAATTATCAGGTGTATTTTTTTTGGTTTGATGAGGGTACACAACTTACCATGAGAACTCATCCCCTGATTTCTTTTTTGTTGGAATTAATTAGAACATACATTTTCATATTTATGCAGAAAAGAGCTTTAAAACTTATTTTTAGAAATTGTGTTAGGCATAAATTACTTACTTTTTGATTTGATGACTTCTTATTCCAATGGATGAAAAATATGATTGAGGCAGTGTTAGATGGGTTGAAGAGAGGTACTTTAATTTAGATTTTAGTAGTATAAGAAAGAACTTTATTTTAAATTACAATGAAATAAAATTTAATTGCACATTTTACATCTTGCAATGTGTTTATATTTGAAGTGTCTGCAAAGTTTCTTAAAGACCAAAGTAATCATGTAAATGGGTATAATTTAATTTGCAGTCTATGGAGGTATAAATAATTTGTACACTACATAGTTGATCATATTAAGTGATTGCTGCATAAATTAAGGATTTGAAAATAGCTTCCAACTATTTAGCACATTGGCAATAATAGATTTGTAACAGACAGAAATTTAAAGTAAGCCTACATTTGATTGTTTTCAGACATGCTGTACAACACTCAGTGCAATAGCAGAGCTTTTTAAGAGGTGCTAATCACTGTGTATTTGATTTCATTAGTCTGTTTCACTTGGTTTCATTCGTTCTGAACCAACATGTTAAAAGTCTTAAAACCAAATAAAATCCTATTTATGCAACACTTTTTTTTTCTGTGTTTTTGTAATTGGATAGCTATAAAAATCTGTCCCTGCTAAAAGACATAATTTGTTCACAAGTTGTTCCTGTTGGTCTCTTGTTGCGTTTTCCAAGTGGCAGTACATAAAAATGTGTTACATTAGCACAGTTATGTATTTACAAAACGTGAAGTATAGCATTCTGTGAACAGATGTTTGGCTACCACCAGACTGGTAGATCTCTTTAAGCAGTGCTTTTGCAAACATCAGAAGTGACTGTTCTGACACTCTGCTTCAGTCCATGAGGGGAGCATCTGAAATTACCTCATGTATTTACATGACCTTATTTCAGCTCTTCATGCCATAAATTAGGTCAGGAATCCCAACTGCAGTGGGTTAAGTTTCTACATCATAATATATCAACACAAAAGGTAATCTCCAGGGCTGGTTTTTTTACCAGCAGGGAAGAAATGATAGTAATTCTCAATTATGTGGCACCAGTGGAGAGGCAAAATGTACGTTTCTGGGAAAATGGTTAGCAATATATATTTTCACTGTAATAAAGACTGTGCTGGCATAGTTAGCGGTTTTGTGCCAATGTGCACAGTTATTTGAAATATGACTCTGACTTAAGAAGAACGGAAAAGCTCTGCTTGGTCTCTGGTGGAAGAGATGACATTTCCTAATGCGTTAAATCATGCATATCACGCATTTGAAAGCAGTGGATTAAACAAATACTTATGAATGATGTCTTATCTCTTGCCTGTGAACTCATCATTCAAATTCTGTCTTATCTGTTTATGAATTACATAAACCATGAACCCCAGCAGCCTTATACAAATTATAATAAAACAGATAGGATAACAGCAACAAAGTGTAAGTGAGGACTGGGCTCCTGCTGCAAAATTTGGGACTAGATCAAGGTTCCCTGAACTCTTGGAAGGTTTTAAACTCCAGCATTTTGATTTGGCCTATCAGAGAGACATTTGCAGTCTCTAATGAACACAGCATTGAACTGACCTGAGAGCATCAAATACAAAATGGACCTTCTTTCCCCAGAGGATTAGGCTAGATTAGGCTGCCTGTGACACAGATGAGAAATGTGGGCCAAAACCATTTTGGGGCCATGACCTGTGCTACCTATGCATGGAGCATCACCATTGACTTTAACTATTTCTGCATTACTGCACATTGCTTAGGAACTAAACCGTTTTCTCCTTGATCCAGTGTTAGGTGCAATTAACTGCAGCATATGCAATGTGTAATTCCATTTCACAGCAACAACCCAGCTCACAGATACTACCTCGCAACTGACCCCGTGACGGGAGACTTGTATGTTTCTGACACAAACACACGCAGGATTTATCGGCCCAAGTCGCTCACTGGTGCGAAAGACCTGACCAAAAATGCCGAGGTAATAGGAGGAACAGGGGAGCAGTGCCTGCCGTTCGATGAGGCAAGGTGTGGTGATGGAGGCAAGGCGGTGGAGGCAACTCTCATGAGCCCTAAAGGTAAAAAGACTTCTCCCTCTGTAACTTTCAAAACAATTCAAAAGTTCAGAGCTGGGGGCATGATCATGTTTAATTGCTGAATTCTGTAGCTGGCTCAAAAATTGGGGATTTGAGTGATTTTTTCCAAGTAGAAAGACTATCAAGAAAGAGAGCTACAGGGAACTAATTTTTTTAAAATCAATTAAGGTTGATTTTTTAGGAAGTATTTGGCTTGAGCCGTTATTGAGCATTTTTAAATGCTCCTTTAGATTATGTGTTTGGCAGGCAGCACTGAAGATCTAAAATGAGCATTGCTTTTGGTCCGACTTATCCCATGTTTAAGGTTAGCTTAAAAGCTAGTCCCTTCCTAACACACAAAAGCAAATGAACAGCAAATACAATCAACAGTAGCAGATTTCTTGCTGTATATTGGTTTGTTATGCAAAATACGTTAACAAGCTGTATTACTACCTACTGCCCGTGGCCAGATTTTCAGCCTGCAATTTCCACTAGATACATGCTACCTATACCCTTAGTTATGGATAATATATTCACTGCTAGTACAACAAAAAACCCCTAATTTTTATTTGCTTCACTGAAGGAATAGCAATAGACAAGAATGGATTAATCTACTTTGTTGATGGGACCATGATCAGAAAAGTGGATCAGAATGGAATAATATCAACTTTGCTTGGCTCCAACGACCTCACCTCAGCACGACCTCTAACCTGTGATACCAGCATGCACATCAGCCAGGTACTTTGCAGTTGTTGCTAATTTGGAAAGCTGAGCTGGGGAAAGAAACTGAAATGCAGCTTTCGTATCCCTTAAAATAAATCTGGGTGGAGTGTGTGATGGATATTTAACAGCAGGTTTGGGGGGAAAGCAACCTGTTCCAAGGGTGTGAATTGCACTGTATTCTCTTAGCTATAAATGCTGCTGTATTCAGTTTTTCTGCCCATAAAGTTCAGTTTGGTTTAGAGCAACAAAACTATCAGCAGCAAACATTAAGCCTGGTAGTAAATACTGGGAGAACGGCATATCTGTTGCAGCTATCTTGGCATGTTGATGTTTTCTGAATTGCTGACATCCTTAGCCTACTAGAGTGAATGAAAGGATTTACACACAACCCCAGTATTTTTCTATTTGTCTTAAAAAGCTTGTGTACGTAAGAAGGTGCATGTCAGTAGTGGTGTGTTCAGAAAATGGAGTGCAGTGTTTCATAACCTGGAAGGTACTACGTTATTTTTGCTACTACAAGAATAAAAGATTAATAGTGTTGACAAGTATTTAGACACTGATACCTGTCTCTGTAGTTATTTATGCATTTGTGATACAATAAAGTATTGCATTTATTGGAGGGGAAATTCAACCTGTATTATAGTTTCAATGCAACTGACTTTCTTTCCAATAAAATGGAAGCCTGAATATTGTTCCCCTTGCTTCCCTGAAAACCTTTAGTTTGCTGCATGTATTCATGCAAGTTCTTCAGTCATGACTGTTTACAGCAGATGGAAAATATCCTTACAGCAGCGTCTAAAACTGAAGGTTAATTAATTCATTTAATCTGGACTGGTTAACTGTTTAACAAAACACTTCTATTTGTTTAGGTTCGCCTGGAATGGCCTACGGACTTAGCTATCAATCCAATGGATAACTCCATTTATGTTTTGGATAACAACGTGGTTCTGCAGATCACTGAAAACCGTCAGGTTCGCATTGCTGCGGGGAGGCCAATGCACTGCCAGGTTCCCGGCGTGGAGTACACGGTGGGCAAACACGCTGTCCAGACCACGCTGGAGTCAGCCACTGCCATTGCCGTGTCCTACAGCGGGGTGCTTTACATTACAGAGACTGATGAAAAAAAGATTAATAGGATAAGACAGGTCACAACTGATGGAGAGATCTCCTTAGTTGCTGGAATACCCTCAGAGTGTGATTGCAAAAATGATGTTAACTGTGACTGTTACCAAAATGGAGATGGCTATGCTAAAGATGCCAAACTTAATGCCCCTTCCTCCTTAGCTGTGTCTCCAGATGGCACCCTGTACATTGCTGATCTAGGGAACATTAGGATACGGGCTGTGTCAAAGAACAAACCCTTAATGAATTCAATGAACTTCTATGAAGTTGCTTCTCCAACTGACCAAGAGCTTTATATCTTTGATGTCAATGGTACTCACCAGTACACTGTGAGTTTAGTCACCGGAGACTACCTGTACAATTTTAGCTACAGTAATGACAACGATATTACTGCGGTAACAGACAGCAATGGGAATACTCTTCGGATCAGGCGGGATCCCAACCGGATGCCAGTAAGAGTGGTCTCTCCTGATAACCAAGTCATCTGGCTGACCATAGGCACCAATGGATGTTTGAAAAGCATGACTGCACAAGGGCAGGAGCTGGTCTTATTTACCTACCATGGCAACAGTGGACTTCTGGCAACTAAAAGCGATGAGACTGGATGGACCACTTTTTTTGAGTAAGTACATAAAATAAAGTTTGAAATATTTCTGGATGAAGTAACTGTAAAGTTGACCCTTGATAACAAAAAGCACAGAAAGATACTTTTAACTTTCCATGCTGCCTTCCACTGTCTGACTTAGCTGACTTCTTCTGAACATTGGGTCTGAATAATTTTGAATTCATTATTTTGAACTTCACTTTTATATATTGAAATAATAGTGAGACAACATTTCACTCTTGTCAAGATATTTGTAACTCAGACAACTGTGGTTTGTAGATTTGCATCAAAAACTAGATTTTCATCCCACTTGCTCATTAGATTGACATTGTTCTGCTGCAAATACTGACAAGAAATCTGTCTTCACTGCTCAATTTTTTCTATTTTTTTTTTTTCAGTAAAAGCATTTTTTCATGGTATTTTACCCAGAAATAACATCTGGGTGGGTGGTAAAAGGTTGTGTTTCACTGAGTGGCAAGTATGCAGGAAGGATCTCCTGGACAGCACAGCAAACTTTGACACAGGTGGACCCAGTGGGAGGAAGCTGAGAAAAGAAATATGGGCCATGGGGGGAAGTGTTATTCCTGTAGGAATAAATTGCAAACAGAGAAACCACCATGTTGTGTACAGGTGCAAGCACAACAGCAAGCGGTATTACTGGAACAGTAGGACTTGTAATTTTACCAACCTCAGAAAAAATTTTTTCAGTGAATTGCTTTTGCTTCTGTTACATTTATTAAGTCATCAATGCCTGTTCATAACAGACAGATTAGCAAAGCGTTTTACAGAATCCTCAATTATATTGACTAAGGGAGATCATGACAATTTATAGATAATCTAGGAGAACCGGAGAATTCACAAATGGATTTTATAGGCAACTTCATCTCCAAATGATCTGAACTGCCAACTGATATGCTAAGCAAAACGTAACAGAAATACAGGGTTAAAACTGAAACCATTATTTCAAAAAAGATCAATGTAGAATGAACACAGATTTTTTTCAGTTGTTTCTGCCAGCTGGAAAAATATGTGTATTCTTAACTCACATGAAAGACATGATGAGGTTGGATAAAAAGGTATCTATGAAGGAGTAGAAGATGTAGTGTTAGGATGATGAGTAAAACTGTTAAAAGGGCCTCTAGCTGAACTATTCAGGATTACAAAGGGCATCATGAAAATCCAGTAAGTCCCTCTTCTTTTTTTTTTTCCCCTCTTCTTTTCTTGTATCTTTATGATGGAATGCAGTAGCAACTGCTGCCAAGGTCAGGGCCTAAAAAAAAGCTTTCAATTCAACACACATGATAAAGAAAATAAAGTGCCAATGTCAGGCAGTGGCAGCAAAGCCAAACATCTGTGTTCTGAGATAACTTCATATTTCTGTCAGTGTACATTTGGCTGAGGCAGTGTGGAGGAGGACTCTGAGCACCTGTATCTACTCTCCAGCCTTTACATATGCCCATCAGAGACACAAGAGCAGCAGGTGCTGCTTCACTGCATATTGTGTCCTGAAGTGGAGACAGGGCTAGAAATGCTGATCCCTAACAAAGACAGCAGGTGGGATGGTACTGCTGCCAGTTTTAAGGTAATCTTACAATAATCTGTAAATTGGCAGGGCTTTGGTAGCGGGCAGCTTCCCAAAGCATTAGCACACATCTGTAATATTTAATTGTGCTTTGGTGCATCTGCTGTGTATCTTTTTAGGTCCTGCCAAGAGGACACAGAAGCACAGCAAGGGTACACAGAGGAATGAGAAAGTGTTTGATTGGGAGGGCAAGTGTTCTTCTCATGAGTTAGCCCTGTCCTGTATGCTGAGAAACCAAAACACAGCTTCAGGTGGGCTGGGAGTAGCCATCCATTTCCACAGAGAGTAAATTCTGAGAGTGTTTAGCTGTGACAGGCACAGCCACTTGTTTCCAATAGGCAAGTTGGGCAAGACAGTTTGGAGGACAGTGAAGGCCCATACAGAAATTAAGGCATTTGCTGGGTACAGCAGGCACTTTAAATCATGCTGGCATTCATACTGGCTAATTGAGGACCTAGAGTTTTAATCAGGGCAGTAATTTCTCACCATGTCGTCTGTTGTTTTTGTGTAGCCTACTGTGGTGTACCGTGGTTGTTGGTTGCTCCTGAATGTATCTTGATGGTGTCTGTGTAAAAAAGTGGATATTATATTCACTATCCAGTGGATGATAGGTCTATATTTTTCATCATAGGGAGAATTTAGGGTACTGTGTGTCATGAAGTACATAGCTATTTCCTGAGTCTGTAAATAGCTGTCTTTCACACCTGATCTGCTTTCATGCAGACTTTCTGGTCTGAGTTAGGTTATGTCCAGCTGGCTTACAGAGAACCCAAAGGGCAGGCTATTCCCCTCAGTAAGCATTAGTATTATTTCCAAGCTGCTGCTTATGCACTTCCTAAACAATTACCTCCGACCAATGTCTCGTTAGAATTCCCAAGCTGATGTAATTATGGAAAAAGCTAGGCAATTTCACTCTCCCCAAATTTGCAAGTACATGAGGCTTTTGCGGAAGCAAAGATACTTATCTCCTCCCTGTAGCCATGGTGAGGCAGTAAGCTGTTTAATTGCAATGGGGAAGATTCAGATTAGACATTTGGAGGAACTTTACGGTGAAGATTTTGGAGCCCTGGAGCAGACAACAATGATAGTGACCCCTTGCCCTTCATAGACTGTCTTTAAAAACAGATCAGACATCTTTCAGGACCAATGCAGGAAGAACAGATCCTGCCCTGGGGTAGAGGTTGGACTGCATGACCTCTCAAGGTCCCTTCCAGTAATGTTTTCTATGATGCTCTGTACAAGTTAATACCAAAAATAAAAAATTGTACTGATTATGTAAAGCTACAGGGAATAAGGAGCGGGGGGAAGGCACTGTGTTATTTTTCTTGCCAAAACAACATTCTTAAAAACATCCATCAGTCATCATAGCTGCTTGCTTCTTTTGAACATAAAATCCCCATACTCCAAAACTATGTCTGTAATATCCCTTCTGAAGAAAAAAACAGTTGTGAACACAACTCTTTTGCCATGTTTTATTCTAAGGTCAAGTATTATTGTGACTTTTTGCTGCTGATGATTTGTAACATTAAATCTGACGACACTGGGTTTCGAGAGGTTTCTGCCATTATTGCCAAAATAGATGGAAACCATGAATTATCGTAGAAGAGTTTGTGTGGAGGTGACGTGATGTACAAGTGTGTATCTCTCTGAGCTTCTGCATATTCATGTTTGTATGTAGTATGGGCTAAAACATTTTCAGGCAAAGTGTTGAAAAAAATGAAGCCTTGTTAAAATGGAAAGGCTTCCCTCAAACATCAAGTGAGGAATAAGAAATTAGGAAAAGAAATCATTCTGACTTCCTTGTTCTATTTTAGCAATAGCAAAATATTTCAGCTTCATGTCTGGATGCATTTTCTTTTAATATCAGAGTTTATTTATGTATTTTATTTACTCTATTATTCAAATTCTCAAAATATTTTGAGAAAGGGGTAGAATTTATATTCTGTGGTAAATTAGGATTTTTTTCCCTCTCACAGTTAAAAATGTTCAACTGTTTGAATGTCCAGTGGACTAGAAGTGCCTTTTGCCAACTAGCTTTGAGTATAGCTGGGTTGTTTCACCTTTTGGTTGTCACACGTCCTGTTTAAATGGCTGAAGACACATGGAGGAAAAACACTGTGGGTTTAGTAATAAAAAGTTCAGCCTTTGGAGCAACTCAGAAATAGCTTTTTTAACTACTCTCCTGTGCAAATCTGGTTGTATAAGTAGAGCATGAAAGTTCCAAAGAACTTATATAATTTCAGTGAGTTCTTAGTGGTTTGAGAGCAGATGTATTGAATGGTGAAAATGATTCAATCTTTCTTTTTTTCCTTTTTCAGAACTTCAGGAGGGGAAAAATTTGCAAAAACTTTGCATCCCAAAAATTGGCAATCACTGCTCCAGCACATATTAAAGCATTTGGTCTTGTTTCTTTTTGTGGCTTTTTTCCACAGTTTAAATCACACTAATATTAGATCCGGAAGAAATTTACCTTTATATTTACTTTAGCTTGGACACTAATTAATCTCTTGTTTATTTTATTTAGTCTCTTCTTTCCCTGAAGAAGGGAAGGACTGACACACAAGAAATATTTTTTAACATTCTTTTTGGCTTTTACAGTGAAATTGTATGTACTAGCTTGAATTACTTAGGATATCATATAATCTATTTTCTTTGTTTACAGATTTTGGGGATTTTTAATATCTTTACGGCAAAATGGATTTATAAATTTCTCTTTTGTTAAGGGTTATAGTGTGCTGATCATAACTGACACCTTATATTTCAAGAATGTATACTTTTGTAAAGCAGTGTTACTGCTAGTTACTATTCATAGTAACTGTTATCTGTTTTCAGAGGTCCAAAAACTTACTGAATAAAAATTATATTAACAGAGCATTTACAAAAATGATTGAAAATGCATGCATACTAAAAAACCAATGGAGCCATATGAAGCTAAAAGTTGCCCAGATTAGGTTTTATAATGAAATTATAATATTAAACAAGGTATAAAAGTAATCAGCCTAATCAAATTCTTTTACAAAATTGTGAGATATCTGAGCTGGAAACTATTAACTATAACTGCATATTATGTATGCATAATATGAACATTTAAACAGATAAATCTTAAAAGTTAAACTAATTATCTGCGTATTAGCATTTTGGAAGTGACACTTCCTAGCTAGCCTGTGTGACATTATTTCTGTGCAGGAGTTTCCATTCTGAGTTTACATACAGATAGCTAAGCCAAGTGCACAAAAAGAGCATTTTCTCTGGACCTAAGTTTTTGAAGTATCAGAAGCAAACGCTTAAAAAGCATTGCGGGTGCCCCTGTGCAATCGCCCAGCCCCCAGGCTGCAAGCCCGGGTCTCCATCAGAGCCCTGGCATGCCAGCAGCCGCCAGCCTGTGGCTGCTTTGTGCTCCTTAGGTAGCCCGAGGAGCTGGCCCCGGCTGCCGGGCGAGGGACGATCCCTCCGGGACAAGCGGCCGGCTCGGTGCCCTTCCCGACAGCGGCTGTGCAACAAATCGTGCTCAGCCCAGGGCTGGGCGTCTGGCCTCTGCCCCTCTGCAGTCACAGCTCAGGTGCTTCTGCAGGCTCCTCTGTAAAAAAGCAGCTGTTCCTTCACCATACAAACTCTCCTGGAAGGTTCAGCCTGCATGTGCTCTGCGGCACGAAATAATCCCAGTAGCCACTGTTCCTCATCTCTTTGTAGTTTTCTCTCCTTTTTCTTCCTCTTCCTTTAGAAGTGTAGTATCAGCAGGCAGAGGTCTGATCCAGACTAAGATGGCTCCTTCTCTCTGGAAATCCACTGCCTTTCTTCCGTGACTCTTATTTTGCTTTCCAGACCTCCTATTATGTTTCCTTACTTTCTTACCTTGTATCTTGCTCCTTCCCACATCTCCCATTATTTCCCCAACATGTGTTTGATTTCCCTGCTCTTTCCTTTCCCAGTGAATTTCCCTGCAATCCCCTCTTGTATCTCTTGATACATCCATCCTCATCCAATGTTCCCCCTGACACTTCATGCCCTGAGTTCATTCCTCTTCTCCTTCCCCTCTCTCTCTCCCACTCAATCCTTGTCTTCAAGGCAATGCAACAGGAATCAAAGAGAGTGACATTAGCAAGCACTGCTCTTACAAGTTTACTTTGCTCCCCCAGTTAAATTAATGAGCTTTCCAGCTATTCTGGAAAGGTGGTGAAATCATGCACAATGTGAAATCCTTACAGTAAGTTATGGTCTCTAGACAATTGCAAGCAAAAATCTATTTTCACTGTGTGCTGCAGAGTTTGCATATTACACTTCTATTTGCAATGCATTCAGTGCTGTGGTTTCCCTAAAACTCTGTGATACAGAGTCAGATATTGCCTCTGGCTTGGCATTGTTTAGTTTCCCCAAGTACCAGGCACATCATCTGTAACTGTCAACAGAGAACAGATTATGTTTTGCAGTTTTTCTTCTGCTTAGTCTTAGTACATTGCTTGTGGAGTCTGACTTGGAAATACTGAAATTTGGCTATGGAAAAGTCTATGGAACTTAGGCTGAAAAGCACGTATTTAATTTGATCAGATGAAATTTACACCCTAATAGTAGTGTCAATTCACTTGCACTTTTAATGTATATTAAGAGGTTCAGAATCCAGTTTTCATAATCAATATTTCCGTACTATTTCCTGTAACATTTGTTGGGGGTTATTTCCTTGTAACATTTATGTTTCTTTTTGTGTTCATTTTTCTATGCCATTTATGTTTCAGTAGTATGAATATCTAAAAATGCCTAGTCTTCTTTTTTCTTGTAGTTCTGGGGCTTTCATTCTAATTTGATTCTGTTTTCTTACAATTACCAGAACTTTGTACAAAATTTTAATCTGTATTTTTTATCACTACTAAACAACATTGTCTGAATGTCCTTGGCATCATAGTGCTTTTTAGGTATTTCTATCCTTTTACTATCAACAGCCTTTGGTTCCTTCTGGTTTTACTGCTTCTTGCTTCATCAGTGTAAAATGTAGTGGCTATAAAATAATTAACCATATTCACTGAAGCGCTTTTGTTTAGCCAGTTATCATATTCTTACATTGACTTCTGTGGAATCACATGAGCCCTTGATTGCAAACTGTGATTTACAAATGCAGTATCTTTAACCTTCCCATACTATATACATACAAAAGACATATTCTCTTCATTCTTAATTGTTTCTGAACTGTCTTTTTGGGAATATTTTTGAGATAACCAGTCCTTGCCTAAGTGCCTCTGTATCCACATTGCCTGGCACAATGCAGCATGCAATACTGCGTTGTGCTATTTCTCTCTTAAAGCATATTTGTTTCTCCTCCTTTCAACATGACACAAATTGAAGATCTAGTAGCCATAACCCTCTCTCACATCTTCATGTAGACTCGTGGAGGCAAGGCTGGCCAGAAGGCAATTAAAACTCATTCCCTCTATTCAAACAAGCTAAGTACCCCCACCACCACCACAACCACCACACAAAGAGAACTTGTAGGGAAAATATCAATTAAATATCAAATATTTAATTTGGGGTTTTTTTAACTTTCCACTGAATACATCAATACTACACAAGTATGTAACCATGTTTCATGCAACATGCAGTTTCTGACAGGAACTTCGTGATGGCTGTGCTTGATGACAGGACTTACCATGTTATTTCTTAAGAGAAATCATTCAATACATTTTTTAAATTTCTATCTTCAGCTTTAAAGACTAGTAACTCAGCTTTACAGTAGATATCATAATACAACGTGTTATTTTATTTAGTCCTGTAAGACTTGTGCTAATGTTGGAGCACGAACTTGCTGTTTCAAACTCATCCTGCTTGATAAAAAAACAGCCATGTTAAAAATAATCCATTAATATATAACAGTGGATACCAATGTGAATTTTTTTAGAGAACTGCAGTGTGTCCCATAATTGCCCTGATAGCAGTAGTATGTCTCATCTAATAGACATTTACCCATTCTCTCATTCTTGAATGTTACTGTTTCTTCTCCTCAGAACTAGGCTAAGTAATAAAAGCAGACCTGAGAAGCCATTGAATAGATAATCTCACACTCACTTCACAGGGCACCTGGTGTGGTGAGGGTGGAAGGACAACTCAGGACTGCATGTGAAAAGGCTATTCTCTGTTTTCAGTCATGCTGTACTCAAACATATTTTCAGGCCCCATCAAGAGATGTAGTCTTCCTTGATGTCCCCAGTGAGGCCAGACTGATCAGCTCTTTAGGAAGCCTACAAGGCACATGCAGTTTAAAGACTTACCTTTGGAGTCCCCTCCAAAGAGGAGAAAGTCTCTCACTTCTGAAGCCTGCATTGATTGGGTGTGACTTGTGCTGTGTTATTATTCTAAATCAACCACAGAACCTGAATCTAGCAATTATTGCTTACTGTCTTGGTATTCCACTGTCCTAAAAGAAAAAAAAATACACCCACGTAATATTGTTTTATTACTACTAAATTTATTTTACAAACATAATGTAATTTAATAAGTTGCTTTGCCCACTTTTTGTGACCCTGTAAAAACAGCTTCACAGAGTTTTTAACCTTCAAAATAAAAATTAAATTAAATTAAATACCCACCCTACCACTAAATAAAAATTAAGGGGGAAAAAGCAACATTACAGCGTATTCTGTGAAAAAAATATGTGCCCAAACAGACCAGCCTTATGTCCTTTTTTCACTAAAGGCCTGTACACTCAGCTCTGACAGTGTGAGCAGACCTTACAGCAAGGAACAATCTGTCTCAAAAAGGTATATATACACCAACATTTCTTTTTTTTTGAAAGGCCATACTCTAGTATTTATATCAACAAGGCACACAGTTTATTTGTGCAGTAATAGATGAACTAAGAAGGTGGGGGAGGTGACACACAGACAAGCAGCAGCCCCAAGGAGCCCTGAGGTTAAAGACGCTGTGCGCAGGAAGCTGCCCATTTACCCTGGCAAATCCAGAATCCATCCTGTGTGCACCCCCCAGGGCTCAGGGGCAGTGAATTCCCATTACAGGGAAGTTGAAAAGTAAGGACTGAGTGCTGAGGTCTTGTAGATAACAGCCTAGCTACTGTAATTTAGTCTCATCTTTGTAAGAACAAGTCCCCTTGAATTGCTCCTGAATTGGCTGCACTCGCTTCTAAAGAGTGTGAGCTGCTGAAGCACACCCCTGCCCTGCAAAGCTGCTCCATGCCCAAAAATGCCTCTCATGTAAGCCACACTGCCTACATCCCACTGCTCCCAGTGCACCCCTTTCCCAGGCATAGACACTGGAGTTGTTCTTCCTGCTCTTCAGAAAGCACTGTCATCATTTCTGCAAGTTCGTGTGCATGTAGGGTGCATGTCAGATGTGTGAGGTGTGAGAGACTCCTTGGTTTTGTGGCTCCTTATGAGAATATACATGGCAGGTGTTTGCTGCAGCAATCAGCACAGCATGGAGGACTGCAGTATCATACAGCAGTGAGTGAGAAGTTTGGCAGTATTCTGGCAAAAAGTAAAGCATCCCCAGCATGCTAAATTCATATATTGTTTCTTTCTCTGCAAAGCACCACTCCCCCAAATACAGAGCTCCAAATACCTGGAAGTCATTTTGGATTGGGTTGTGAAGATGGTCAGTCTTATGCAGCAGAAGCACTGAACTCAAGCTTGTTTGTCTGGTTGTGCAATGAAGTGGAAAATGAGCATCAAAACCCTCTCCATATGGAAGTGAATGAGCTATCATGGGAAGAGGTGTTGATTCATTTCTTTGAGCTCCCTTTCCAACAGACACATTTCCTGCAGTGATTCTCGTTTAGAGTGTGCCTGTTGTTTTGCAGATGAGTTATGGCTGTCAAGAAAGGCCTATTTGAGTGAATTGTTCACGTCTGGTGTGCTGAATGCCAGTTTACAAAAAAAGACTGAAAACTGTCTTTTAACATTATGACAAAATAGACACACCCAAAAGAAGCCTCAAGAGATGCAGTTATAACAGGCTAAGGTGAAAAGAGAAATTGTCAATCACTTTCCAGCTGAGGAAATCTCTTCATTAAACCTGTACTGAAAAATTTGTCCTGACCATGTTGCTGAGATGAAAGACCATTACCTGAATTATTTAACCAGCTGTGCAAACAGTTGCATAAGACTTCTCCAGATGAAAACGGTAAAGACCCTTCCCCATGGAAAAGCCATCAGATAAAGGAACAGGAAAAGCTTGAGTTGTCTGACGGTTGGACAGGACAGAGAAATGTGGCTGATATTAATACTTTTTATGACCTTCTAACTTCTGTGGTTTTGTGAGTTTGCATTTTCTGCCCAAATTCCATTAAAAAACAAGTAGGCATATAATTTTCTGTCCAGAATTGGGATTCAGGCTGTAGTTCAATTTCGCTCTTCTCTAGAATCATTCCTGGACCTATCTTCTGTAATTCGTCTTTATCCACTTTTTTCTCAGGCTCATTCAGTCCCTCTTCATACATATAAAAAGCAAAAATGCATGTCAAAATGAAAGCAACATAGAAATGGAGTAAAGGAAAAAAAGAGCAAATTTCTTTACGTTCAAGTGGAAAGTTTTTTTCTTTAAGTTGCCATGCTCAGTTTTAAACCAGTGGAGGACAGGAGAGCTCCCTACAGGTGATGAAATTATAATAAAAGCGATGGTATATAAACTGTGGGCTTCTTTCTTTTTGATCAGCAAGATAACCATTTTGATACTGGTTGAGCATGCAGTGAAAGTGCTACTGGAGTGGCTTTTCTTTACGGTGGTTTTCCAACTTTGAATTCACCATTTGGGAGGGACCAAACCTGCACTGTGCTATGGAAACTGAATATAAGTTAAAGAATGTATTTGGAAACTAAAATACTTTCATGTTAAAGACAACGATCCTCTGTGTAAATGTAGCTTAAATGGCCTCAGTAAGCCAAGGGAGACACTTCCTTGCCAGGTTAGGACAGATTTTTCAGCATGTTGTCAACATGGTATGCACCTAAAACAACAACATGTTGCACTCCTGAGTGTCAACCTTGAACCTTCTGTTCTCACCTGCCAAGAAGCAGCACTCTGGTATAAAATGCTTCCCATTAATAGTTAGAAACAAGTAGGGTAACGTTCCATAAATTTTTTAGCCGCTCTTGGTAATCTGAGATGCATAGAGGAAATACCTGATGTGAGTTGAGTGAAGGTGTAACAGTACTTTTCTTTCTACTGTCAAAATTATACATGTCTATATTATGAAATGCATTCATGCTTCATTTCTCTATTACAGTGTCCCAACTAACAGTATAATCTGTAACCAGTCTTAAATACTTAATATGCATTTGGACTGTATGCCTTATTACCTGAAACGTGCTGAAACTGATGTGCCTTGCTCTTCACCCTGACATGTTTACAACTGAAAAAAAAAAAACAACCAAAAAAGCCACAGAATTTATTTTGTTAAGGGATTGTGCTGCAGAGGTCTGTGGAAAAACAGTATCAGTCATAACTTTGCAATTGGCTTTAGGTGCATCCTTTACTATACACTTTATTTCTACAGCTCCCTATTCTATGTTGAAATAACTTCTGATATAAAACATTAATAATGCTCTGCAAGATGGAGTTGAGCTAAATGTGCTACAGACTAAGATAAAATGCACTTGAGAAACAAGTCAAAAATAAAGAAAGTAGGACATTTCCATCTGTGGCAAGGCTTACCAGGAAGTTATTACTGCAAAGTGAAGTGGCCTACATAGCCTAAAACAGAAAATGGTCTGGGAAGGCATGTAATTAAAACTGAAGGAGATGAACAATGGAAGAGAGACTTCCAGCAGGTGAAGAGCAAAAGGTCGAGAATCTGGGAAGCTGATAATCATTATCTCTGAGAAATTCTCACTGCAGAAGTGGAAAACTATCTGGCAGTGGCAGCTCATCCTAAAGAAGGAAAAGGATTTGATCTAAGGGGAACTTCAGCTAGCGGTGGTGGCAGCTGCCCCCACTGCTGCCTGTGTAGTTATTGACCAAATATGAAGATTGTTAATGTGAACAGAAATGAGCTGAGGGGATTAATGCACATGAGGTCACGTCCAAGGAGCAAGTTTCTGGTTTAGATTTTTGAAAAGTTTATGTGAAACTTGCTCTTGAAGAATTGAAGAGGTTGGTTGAACGGCTTTGCTGTGGAGCCTGGAAAAGGAGAAAGATCAGAGGGCTCCATGGTAACACGTGTGCCTGAGCTTGTGTTTGGATGAAAAGATCAAAGAGGCTGTGAAATGCCAAATATAGGCGCTCGCCCTCTAGACTTCAGATCTCATTCCTTTTAGGGCAATTTCAATATTAGAACACTAGGCAGATAAAAAGAAATCTCTCAGTCTAAAACTGACAATCTTGGATGAATAAATTCACCTTGGCAGCAGAATGCAAGGATATTTGAATGTAATAAGAAAAATGGCTGCAGAATGCCCAAAGGTATGAGTGATGTTGCTATGCTGAGCATTGATAAGGCTTTGATTGTGGGCAAGAAGATAGCAAGTATAAAGTAAGTTTAGTATTCGATGTACAGTGAACAAAATGAAGGACACACATTGCAATCTATCATAAAATGGAATATGTAGTGAATTGTAGAAAGGCCTATTTCCCCTTTTTCTTTTTGTTCCTGGCTATAAAAGTATGAGAAATCCTATTATTACCTTTCACATCTCAGTCACATTTTCTTCTTGCACTAGGATGCCTGAACCAAGCAATCATGGCTTTTAAGATTCTTTCAGCTTTAAAGCCATGTTTTTAAGAACATGAATGTGTAGCATGATTTCTTGCTGGTCTTTGAACTCTCCTCCACTGTAATAGTATTAACTGCTTATCTCAGGCTCATTATGTGCTTTCCCATATTTGTGAAAGACAAGACCAGTTCAAGAACTATAGGCACAGTCAAAAAGTAATAATGTGGAAGCAAGAATGCATAAAACGATAGCACAGTTCAGTGCTGCATACTGCACTGAAGCTACATGCTGCACTTGAATACTACTGATGTGTAGCACTTTCCAACTCAGGTGGTATCCTGAGAAATGCGGTAATAAGTTTCTCACAGGTACTGTGATTAAAAGGGTAAAAAGTTCTTACAGGGAAATCTTGTCTTCTGTGGCTTTAGTAAGCATTGTTTGAAATAAAGACCATTACTTGGCTACTGGAATCAAAGGATGGAAGTAATTCCCAACAAAGTAATTTGATAGCATTTTCAAACATAAAGCAGAAAATAGAAAAGGACACTAATTGGACAATATATTCTCCCCAGGGTGTGCATGAAAATAAAATAAGTTCTTGGAACTGAGGAATGAGACTGAAGGTCATGAATAGGCGAGAAGTCACATTCATGCACAAGGAACTTCAGTATGTTTGTTTTGGTCTCCTGCATAAATGGAGTATCTCAGCTTGCCAAGTCCAGTATGTGAAAAAGAATCACAATTAGGGACAGAAACACACTGGAAGAAACCCCATTATCTTGAAATGTACTTAACTTCAAAAAATACGTTTCCCCACTTGACTTCCCTGGCTTGGAGTATGGTTTCTGATTTTTAAACATTCTTTTCTCTTGCCTGTTGCTAAGTGAAAGTCTTACATAAACAAAGGAAATCAACTGTGCTAAAAGGATGGAAATGACTGTATGCAAAAAGCTGTCAAATCTACAGAGTAAGCAAACTGGAACAAAATATTTCTTAACTTAATCCTTTCCGTTACAGCAATGCTGTGCAGTACTCATGCTGTTCAGCAAAAGTTAGTGTGTTGTGGGTTACAGCAGTTAGGATTAATTCTCTCAATTTAAGAAAAAGAATTTCTGTAGCCTCAGTGATATGCTTGGGGCTTTTGGGGGGCATTTTTTCCTTTTGCTTTTCTTTTCCAGTAGGAGCAATTTTGATGATAATTATCAGCATGAAATGTCTAGCACACTGTGAGGACCTGCAGGGTCATGTTCTAGTTACTAAGAGACTAAGGCAAGCATTCTTCAGCTTCTCACTACATGGTCACAGGAGAGGGATGGAAAACTCCTGAAAGCAAACAGGGTCATATGTGGGTATGGAATCATCCTTCGGATGCTTGTTTCTCTCTGTTGCAGCTACAGACAGGCGATACTTCAAAACAAGGAGCTTCAGCTGAACACCTAGGCTGGCAAATCAAGACTGTGGTACTGGAAGAGCTAATCTTAAAGACAAGTTTTATGACCACAAGCTCACACAGTGCTTTACTTCTCTCTATACTGTGACCAAAGCGCATGTTTGGATGTGAGCGTGGTCTCCGGTCATGTACCAACAGGGCAAATCTAACAGCATGAGAAAGACATGGTGTAGATGTCATAGATCTACTTCAATTACAGAAAATCTATCAACCTATTCATATTAAATGGATACATAGCTGTTAGTTTAAATAAATGTCAGTAGACACATTGTGTCACAACTCTCAAACTATCTGCAGGCAGTTAACAAGTTAGAGATCCTAGCTGTTCTGGTTTCCAGCTACAAGCAGCTTAAGTAGATTAAATATTACCCCGGATTCTGTCTCATAGTAATACAAGGGACATTAAGCACTCAGGAGGACAGGTATTCTGCATAATTGTTGACTGGGAAAGGACCAAGAGACACTCATATTAAGATACCCTTTTCTCAAAAATTTTGAGGATTCCTACAATAACTGCAAAATCTAGTCCAGTAATAGGGAGTAAGTACAGAATCCTACAGAATTTAGCACCAATAAATATGCTTCCTTTGAAATGGTGAATTAGATGTGCAGCAGGATCTGGTCACACTTCAAAGAATAATATGCAGAGCTGAAGATCCATCTGTTTGCTCTTGCTATCACCATTGAGGCTGCTGTATGTTAAGCAGTCTTTCGAGTACTTCAAAGCATGTTTGAAGTCTTTTCTATGCCTATCCCATGCACACAAAAAAAAGCAAAAGTGCCTTAACAATATGAATAGCTGGTATTTTTGTTCATTTTACTTGTAAGTGAAAACAATTTGTTCCTGCTATGTACCAATTCTGGGTTGTTTTTTTTTTAGCTACGATAGCGAAGGCCGACTAACAAACGTTACATTCCCAACTGGAGTCGTCACTAACCTTCACGGGGAAATGGAAAGGGCCATTACAGTGGACATTGAGTCATCCAGCCGAGAGGAAGATGTCAGCATCACTTCTAACTTATCATCAATCGATTCTTTCTATACCATGGTTCAAGGTACTGTAAACAAAAGATTTCTCAGCAGATACCGGCCTGAAAATTGTTTTCTTGTAGTACAAGCAGTTCCAAATAGAAGTGAAACTTTAGGAGCATAGTGTTTAGAGAAAGGGGTGATACATAGACATTTTTACACCTATATAGAAACAACTGTTCTGGGAAAACAGTACCTGTAACAAAAGTAGAATTAAGTAAGTTTTCTAACCAAATAGCTTTTGTACGCGGCTATGAGGAGTAAAATACTTACTTTGTATTAAAAAGGAAATGTGGAAAGAAGAGATGGATTGAAAGAGAAATAGGTACAGAAATAGTATGAAGTGATATTTTAGCTTAAAAATAGCATGCAATATCCCAGCAACCACATTCTTGCAAAAGTGAGTAGTCATAGTATGCTTAGGATTAGGCCAAAAATGCCTAATGAAACAGCAGAGAATGTGTTTTGTGCCATGTTGTTAGAGAGGACAAAAGGAACACACGCACACATGTAGTGAGGTGAAAGGAAAAAGAGAAGGAAGTCTTTAATTTTCTGTTTTATATACAATTTTGTGGAACCCCATGGATTGGACAGTGAGGTCTTCTCTAACTCCACTGGTTCAGGTAAAAGTCTATCAAAACCTCTTCTAACAAGAATGGAATGAAAAACAAGAAAGACTTACAAAAACACTACTTTGTTTATGTGAAATGTGTGAGAAACTCTATAGCAAAAATGCAAACAGAATCAGAAGGCTGAAAAACAGGGCAACAGTGCCAGTCCAAAGAAAATACTGTGAGGATGAGACTTCCTTAAGTGTTTAAGTAACTTTGATGATAGATTCTAAAAGCCTTTATGCTCTTATGGGATACACTTATTCTTAACAATCTCACCCTGGCTCTTTATTACCATTGAGTCTGTTATGTGAAGTCAAGATGCACATATTACATAAATGTGTGTCCAGTACAAAGGCAGAGTCTTAACCCCTGTAGGTAACCTGTAATTCTCTTTTTGGCCTTTTCAGATCAGTTAAGAAATAGCTACCAGATTGGTTATGATGGCTCACTGAGAATCCTGTATGCCAGCGGCCTGGACTCACACTACCAGACAGAACCACACGTCTTGGCTGGCACTGCCAACCCAACCATGGCAAAGAGAAACATGACCCTCCCAGGGGAGAACGGGCAGAACCTGGTGGAGTGGCGATTCCGGAAAGAGCAAGCACAAGGGAAAGTCAATGTCTTTGGCCGAAAGCTTAGGGTAAGCACACAAGCATGTGTCGTATCTATTACATTCTCATTAAGGAATGAGGAAATGTAAATACATTCCTGTAGGTGTTGCCATCCAACAACCACAGAATATTTACTGTAGACAAGCTGACTGTAGATCTGGAAGTACTTGTTTTTATAAACTACTTCATTTTTTGGCTGCTTTATTTATTAATCATGCTTTTCTGTGTGTCGTGATTTAACCCCAGGCAGCGGCCAAGCCCCACACAGCTGCTCACTCACTCCCCCACCAGCAGGATTGGGGAGAACTGGAAAAGTAAAATCCAGAGAACTCATAGGTTGAGATAATGGCAGTTTAACAGGGAGAGCAAAAGCCAGTCACACCAAAAAAGTGGACTCCGGAATGAATTCACTGCTTCCCATGGGCAGGCAGGTGTTCAGCCATGTCCAGGAGAGCAGGACCCCATCACATGTAACAGTGACTTGGGAAGACAAACACCATCACTCCAAAGGCACCCCACTTCACACACTGAGCATGATGCCATATGGTCTGGACATCCCTTTGGTCAGCTGGGGTCACCTGTCCTGGCTGTGTCTCCTCCCAGCCTCCCATACACTCCCAGTCTCCTCTCCAGCACGGCAGTACAAAAAGCAGGAAAGGCCTTGGCTCTGTGTAAGCCCTGCCCAGCAATAACAAAAACATCTCTATCAACCCTGTGTTCAGCACAAATCCAAAACATAGCCCTGTACTAGCCTCTGTGGAATCAATTAACTTTACCTCAGCTCACTGTGAAATCAGCACACTATGGAATTTAAACTGTTGGTTTTAGCCTAGAATGGTTAAAAAGAATAATTTTCTGCTTTCCTTCACTGTTTTTCTTTCTGGTACTGAATTCATGCAACTGATTTGGAATCCTGTTTTAAATTATTCTACCATAAGTTAGCATTATCCTGGGATTTTATTTCTTTTTTTTTATTTTAAATGAAAATTTTACTAAGACTTATTCTTATGGTAGAAAGGGTTTAACTGTGTGTGCATGTGTATGGCATATATCCTCTAACATATGTCTTTACCATTTCGTTGGCATTTCTTCTTCCTATATAGTGAGTGAAATAAAAGTAGAAAGGAAACTATGATTTATGACAGCTATTTGGTAAAGACAACACAGATTAAGCATTTAAAATTGTGTTGCCAGGAGACCATTTCAAGACCACATCAAAGGTCTGACTTACTATTAGAACTGAACTCAATTCTTTAAAATAAGGCCTAGGCAGTGTATTGAAGGTAAGTAATTTAAGGTCACTTGACTCCTTGCCATTTGAAATCTTAAAATATTTTGTATCTTCCATCGGGACAAGAAAGGAGGGGATGCTGTTATGCAGGTTTTATTCTTCTCTACCACCTTTTCTACGAGAGGAATGTGGTTTTCCCCAAGAAGGAAAAATGATTATGCACAGTAGGTGCTGCTTAAGAACAATATACTATTACCTACCTGTGGCAGCTATCTTACATTAATAAGGAAGAGGAAAAGGAAGCCATGATTCTGAAGCTCATCCTTGTGGTTCTGGTTCATAGGCATGTCATTACGTACCACTGTGGTATAATACACCTGCCAGTTCATTTGTGAAAGAAGCCCAAGAGAAGTTTGGCAGTGAAACAAATCACCACGAGTGCAGTTCTCAGAAGTGATGCTAAGTTTTGGCATTCAAGTGCAGAGGAGGTGAAAGTTAAAAAGAGGAGGTAAAGAGTTGTCAGGGGCAACTTTAACTTAGAAGAATTAACACCAAAAAAAAAAAAAAAAAAAAGAAGAGCAAACAAAAGAGAAAGATTTAGCAAGATGGCAGGGAAAAGAAAAGATTACTGATAAGGATAAAATAATACTAATTAAAAGTGTATATAGAAATGGGAGAAGTAGGGCAGGTGGAGAATGAGCTAAAAGAGAAAAATGCCTCAAAAAAAAGGAAAGAAACTTGTCAGCAATGACAATGAACAAAAAAGCAATGTTTTGTGCAATTGACTTACATGGAAAGGTATTACCAAAATGTCAGTTGGGGGTGGATGGGGACATGTAGGAAAGTAGAAAAAGAAAACAAGAGAAAGAGAAAGAACAAGAATAACTTATGGAGCTCATCATTTCCATGTACATGTCATCAGCGTTTTGCTGCAAAGAAGACAAATGTAGACAAAAAACAGTGACAAAATGTATTGCCAATAAATGTACTCATCTCTGTGACACTTCCACTGTGTTCTATATATGCACTATCTAATGTTACAAAGTACACTGTCAGGTACTCTCTTGGTTTTCTATCTTGTATTAATTCTACCCAGTACTAGTAATCTTTCTAAAGAAATTAATTAGGAATTATGTTGCCCTTCCTTAACTCAACAATCTTCTGTCAATCTTGCTTTTGTTCCAACTTGGTTTGTAATTGTTCAATAAGCTAGTTCTGTCTCTAGAGCTGTATGTTTGATCTATAGGCTGGTCATAGGCAAAGGTCCTGCCAGTCCTCTGCATGAAAGAGCCTTTATAGGGCCTTTATACTGAGGGTCTCACAAAGGTCTCAAATAAAGGAGCTGGTATGAACTCTGTCTCAAGGGATGCACCCAGACTAGACAGGTAATACAGACAAGGGAGCTCACAGGAGGAGTTTGTTCTGCCTCTTGAGACCTGACAAGCTATGCAGAGGTCCTCAGTTTTCACATTACCTCTTGAATCTCTCTGTAAGACACAGCAATATGTTCCTACTCCTAGCAAAGGAATCACAGACAGATTTCATGCTTCTTACTGGAAAGAAAAACAGGAATTAAAGTAGAGGAGAATAGATGGAGAGGTAAATTACTGAAACATATCAGGACATTGCATAGAGACGGTCAAAAGACTCAGTTTTGTGTCATTAAGTGTTTCTTCACTGGAAATTTCCTCAAATACAATTTTTATCATAATGAAACCCAGAGGTTTGAAATATATTTGGAGTGTGGTTATCTTGGACACAATAAAAACATTCAACTTTTTCTGTAAAAACATTTTGGTAGCAGAGATGTTATTAAGAAGCACTTCAGTAGAAGGCACTGCTGTAGCTGAGATGAGTTATTCCAGCCCTACCCTGCCCAACAAAAGAAGCTGTGTCACCAAAACTCATTCTTACTCTAATTGTCATCTGTATTGTGAGATTAGGCAAGCACAGCCAAAATTTCACCAAAAGCTCACGTGCCTGTATGCAAGAGCTATCAGCAAAGTGTGAAAGCATGAAACTGGCTGGAACAAGAGGTATTTCCTTTCCTTCTGCCCTTACACAGACCAGACAGATGGGAAGTGAGAAGGCAAGGGATGCTATTATCCCAGTTAGCAGCTAGAGCAGTGAGACAGCGGATTAAGTACTTTGTTGCAATTTATACCGGAAGGATGTGCTTAGCCAAGAAATTAACCACAATTGCTTGGACATCTGCCTTAGCCATAAACCCTTCTTTCTTTGCCAGTTCAGAAATCAAAACGTCTAATCCCAGGAGGTGGACAAGAAAATTTATAAAAACCATAATTAAATGTGAAATAAGGAAGGGAAGATGGAGAGAAAGGGAAGGGAAAATATCAGAGAAGCAAAACAGGCAGGGACATGCAGAGATGAGTGCAGGCATATGTTTGAGACACTGGGAAAAAAAAAACAGAGATAAAAGAAAATTTAAGAATTACATTAGTTGAATGAGCTAATATTAGGTGTTAGAAAATTTAAACAAAAACTACCTGAAAACAAGTAAAAAAAAATTACAAAAAAGGAGTTGAATGGGAATACTTCACAGCTACGTTTAACCTACTTCTAGAATCAGTCTTGTAGCATTAATTTTTCAGATTATATTTAAGTAACATTTGATGGTTTATTAAATAGGTAAAACAGCTATTCTGCATATGCTAGACTTTGTGTTCTTTACTTAGGAGATTTACATGAAAATGTGATTTCTTTCTTAAATTGATAGTGCAGATTCCTCTCATGCCAGTGATCTCATATTAAAAAAGAGAAAGGTATCGTACATAGAGACTGAGCAAAACTGAGCATTTGGAGGAATTCTTTTCCTAATTGCCTATGGCCTATCACCAGCACTTTAACACTTTTGATACCAATAATAAAGGATCTAATTTATATTGATCTTTTAGAAGCTTAACAGCCTTAAGGTATAAGTACCAACATCCATGATATATGAAGTTTTGAACATTCAGCCTGAAAAATGCAAAAATCTTCCAGTCATTTCTTTGGTGTATCCCTATCTATTATCTTGTTCTTTTCTGAATGTTATTTAGCCATCTTTGTTCACCCTTTGTAATGTATGTATGAAGTACTTGAAAAGGAATTTTAAAAAAATTCGTAATACACATAGCTCTGTGTCCATTTCTGCCCTACTGCCCACATGTTCACAAAATGCAGTGTTGGAAAAATACTAGTTATCAGTTTTCCACCCCACCTGGAACAACTTTAAAAAGACACAGCAGATAAAGAAATAGTTTACAGATGAACAAAGAAATCCTTGAGGCCTGTTAGGGAACACTAAAACACAATTCAGTGCTGAGGGGAATGGAGAAGTGCAAAGATACTGATATAGGAAAAGAAAACCTGACATTTTCCTTTTACAAATTCAAAAATGAGAGCTAATTCAATGAAACTGAAAGCTGGCATATTTAGAACACTAAAGGGAGGTGAGGGGTGGATTTTGATGTAAAAGTATTACATAGAAATCACTATCCATCGCTGTAGTTTACAAATATCAATAACAAGGTTTTCAACATAAATGTATCTATGCTAAGGCTTTATTTTCAAATCAAAATACTTATAAACTTCAAAGCATTTTTAACTGTTTTTCAATGGTTGTTCAGTAGTCTTCCAGTCATTTATGGCTTTAAGTGGTCAGTTAACTAGGAGAAAGATATAATCCTCTGCTAAGGATTTCAGCCTTATAAATACATTGCAGGAGTGGATGGTATACTAAGTTAAATTTCCATTTGATCCAGAAGGGGAATGCTCATGTTCTAAAAACTGTTTAACCTTAAATTGAAGATCTAACATGTTTTTGAAGATCTTAATTTTGTATTTGCTCTTTTGAAAAATGCTTGCTGTGAAGGATTGGGATTCAGTTCTTTCTTAGCATGGTTGTTGTGAACTGGAAAGGCAGTTGCTGGAAATATATTTTGACAATAATTTGCTAGATATACTTCAGACTGCCTACAAAAGAAGTAGTTTGTTCATTGAAATGACCCCATTTATTACAGAAGTTTTCAGTACACATCTTCCAGTATTTTCTTAACAGTTGACTAAGCATCAAGAAAGAACACATTGCAACAAATTCTGAGACATCTCTTCATATAATCAGACCTTCTAACATAGATACTAATATAGTGCCTTACAATGATACCAAGAAGTTGCTAAAATAATTTACACATCCAGCAAATCAATCACTGTAAATGGTATTTAAAGAATTGCTAGCATTGTGGAAATAACAGGTGGCTGGGGTTTGAACAGCATGATTTATTGTGTCATTTTGTTTGCTTTAAAAAGGTTAATGGCAGAAACCTCCTTTCAGTTGACTTTGATCGAACCACAAAGACAGAAAAGATCTACGATGACCACCGAAAATTCCTGCTGAGGATTGCCTACGACACGTCAGGGCACCCCACCCTGTGGCTCCCGAGCAGCAAGCTGATGGCTGTCAATGTCACCTATTCATCCACAGGTCAAATAGGCAGCATACAGCGAGGCACGACTAGTGAAAAAATAGAGTATGATGGACAGGGAAGGATAGTGTCTAGAGTGTTTGCTGATGGGAAAACTTGGAGTTACACGTATTTGGAAAAGGTAAAGAACACTCAGGTTTTTAAAAATGCTTGGAATGTGCTGAAATTCTGCAGCACCTCACTGCTGCATGCAAAGCGAAAAATAGGTAGCAGAAGCACATCGCAATTATTCTAAGTATCAACATGTGATTCCAAGGGGAATGTTTCATTCCACAGATATGTAATCATGCTGTAGCTAATTGCTGGGAATTGATGTGTTTTTAAATTATTTAGGCCACTGACTAACAAGAAGCATCTGTATTTACTTTTTATCTTAACACTTAAAATAAGGTACAGAGACTATCTGCAATTCAATTCAACTGAAAATAATTTGTTTGCAAATGCTTCACTGTTGTGGGCTTTTTTCACTACCAAGAAAAGCTCTTTTTTCTAAATAGTTACAGCTGTCAATTTGTACTTGCTATATGTTGTAGCATCAAAATAAGGCATAGGGAAAATATTAGGAATCAATATATGTGTAACAATTGCTGAATGATAGCTCTCCTTCTAGAAATACCTGCGAAAATCACCCTTGTGAGATCTCACGTCTGCTGTGCAGAAAGATAATCCATTTCTTTCAGGGGTTTAAATATATATCTGTTGAAGCTGTTGCTCAGCAAATAAATGTTTACTAGTCATCACAGACATAATTTAATCAAGACCTATGATACATAATAGCCACACACTAGAAAAATGTCAGAATAATTCAAGCAGCTCCTTTTGATATGAATAATCAAACAATTGTTTTGCCTGTGTCTCAAAAGCTTACAGAACAAGAACACAGTATTCAGAGATCTCAGGCTATTCAAATTCTTCAAAATCATCTCTAATTGTAGGGAAGAAATTGTATCTCCCATATGTTGTTCTCCTCATGAGTAAATGGCTCTAAGACAGTTTTACTTCTTCCCATATTAAACATAACTTATCTGAATCCATTGACAATCTGCTGTTTAGCTGTGAATGCTTGATAAAAGAGTGATACAGTCATAACAAGTAGCAAATTATGAATGTGGAACTACTAATTACAGAACCCCTTACAATTAAGCATACAAGTAAATTAGGCAGGGAGATGTTAACAACATGTAAGGTCAAGGATAACTCAATTAAAGAGATAATTTTCCCACGTGGGAATGTCACATTTTTGTGAAGAAATAGTATCAGTATATGATGGGAGGGGAGAAACTGCACCGTTTGTCACATGATAAAAATCTGTTCTTAATTTTCAGTCAATGGTTCTTCTGCTCCATAGCCAACGGCAGTATATCTTCGAATATGATTTGTTGGATCGGCTCTCTGCTGTCACCATGCCCAGTGTTGCTCGTCATACCATGCAGACTATCCGCTCCATTGGCTATTACCGGAATATATACAACCCCCCGGAAAGCAATGCTTCTGTTATAATGGACTACAATGAAGAAGGGCAGCTCCTTCAAACTGCTTTCCTGGGGACAAGCCGAAGAGTATTATTCAAGTACAGACGGCAGACTAAGCTCTCAGAAATTTTATATGATAGTACAAGAGTTAGTTTTACTTACGATGAGACAGCAGGAGTCCTGAAAACAGTAAACCTCCAAAGCGATGGTTTTATCTGCACCATTAGATACAGACAAATTGGCCCGTTGATTGACAGACAGATTTTTCGCTTTAGTGAAGACGGAATGGTAAATGCCCGATTTGACTACAGCTATGACAATAGCTTCAGAGTGACTAGCATGCAAGGTGTCATCAATGAAACCCCACTGCCTATTGATCTCTACCAGTTTGACGATATCTCTGGCAAAGTTGAACAGTTTGGAAAATTTGGAGTTATATATTATGATATTAACCAGATCATTTCAACAGCTGTAATGACGTACACAAAACACTTCGATGCACATGGGCGCATCAAGGAAATTCAGTATGAAATATTTCGGTCATTAATGTATTGGATTACAATTCAGTATGATAACATGGGACGAGTGACAAAAAGAGAAATTAAGATTGGGCCATTTGCCAACACCACAAAATATGCTTACGAATATGATGTAGATGGTCAGCTCCAGACAGTTTATCTAAATGAAAAAATAATGTGGCGATACAACTATGACCTCAATGGCAACCTCCACTTGCTCAACCCCAGCAGCAGCGCCCGTTTGACGCCACTTCGGTACGACCTGAGAGACAGAATAACTCGACTAGGAGATGTACAGTACAGGTTAGATGAAGACGGATTTCTGCGTCAGAGGGGTACCGAAATCTTTGAGTACAGTTCAAAGGGCCTTCTAACTCGAGTTTATAGCAAAGGCAGTGGGTGGACAGTGATTTACCGTTATGATGGACTTGGACGACGAGTTTCCAGTAAAACTAGCCTTGGACAGCATCTCCAGTTCTTTTATGCAGACCTTACTTACCCGACCAGGATAACTCATGTATATAACCACTCAAGTTCTGAAATCACATCTCTTTACTATGATCTGCAAGGGCACCTTTTTGCCATGGAAATTAGCAGTGGGGATGAGTTTTACATTGCATCGGACAATACGGGGACACCGCTGGCTGTTTTCAGTAGCAATGGTCTCATGCTTAAACAAATTCAATACACTGCCTATGGAGAGATCTATTTTGACTCTAACCTTGACTTCCAGCTGGTAATTGGATTCCACGGAGGCTTGTACGACCCATTGACCAAGCTAGTCCACTTTGGAGAAAGAGATTATGACATACTGGCAGGCCGGTGGACAACACCTGATATTGAAATCTGGAAGAGAATTGGGAAGGATCCAGCTCCTTTTAATTTATACATGTTTAGAAATAACAACCCAGCCAGTAAAATACACGATGTGAAGGATTATATCACAGGTAAGAGAAGGTTACTTCATTGCATCTTGGGGTTGCTGGATCTATAGGCATCCAATTTAGAGGGAGAGAGACTGTAGGTAGCAAGGGCAGGAAGGGTCCTTCGGTGATCAGTTTAACTCACCAACATCACAGAAAATATTCACTGGAAGTTGGTTGATATTTTCCAGAGTAAGCTTTTGCAAGACTGCTAATGTAAATTGCCCAATAAGCTCCAGGGCTAGCACAAAGTAATGAGTACACAGCCAGGTGCAGGGAAGGAGGAGTAGGATAGTATAGAAAGAGGAGTGAACTTCTCTTTTGGCAAAGAAGGGTGCTAACGTGCTAACTTTCATATCTCAGTTCTTAGAGAACCTATATGCTTTCTGTGGTTCTAAAGTTAATGATGTGTAGTGTTTTCCACTATTCTACATATCAAAAATCTGACTGCATGACACCAGAATTTTTGGAAAAATGTATGGCTCAGATAGATTTGATTTTTTTGTATTTTAATAGATATAAGTAATGCAAAATACACAGACATTGCTACAGGAAGGGCTCAGCCCCACTTACTTAGGAGCTGTGAGACTACCACTTAGAAGAGCATCCTGGGAATCAAATGGGTTTGCATTCATTTAACAAACAGCAGCTATTAAGTGGGTTGCTAACAGGCTGCCTGGGAGTAAGGATAATAACAGACCTCTGAATCTGTCCTCTTTTTAGCAGCATGTGCTGTAGGGCATGCAGTTGGAATCAGATTCTTTGTGGCATTGAAAATCATGCACTTAGTTCAGAAATTGCCCTTAAAATACAGTTTTGGTTCTTTTCTTAACATCTTTGATGTCTGAAATGCACAGACACACACTGCTCATATAAGGTTACTATTACAATTAGTAATTTGGCTGACTGGCAGTTTTAGCTGCAGCACCTCATGAGGTATATCATTTATTTGAAAATGCCAGAAATTATTTTAAGATAAATATTTTTTATTCTTTAATTTTTGGAAAAACTTGCTTCCTTGTTCCACTAATTGTGAGCTTTCTTAAATAAAAATTACTAGACTTGGTAAGGAGCACTACACCAACCTCTAAGTTTAGTATTTCTGGAAGATGGTGTAAAAAAACAGAAACAAGGCAGAGCACTCATTATTGCCAAACAATTGTTAACTGACTTTTGGCACCCCAAATTTATTTTTAACAGACCATAAAATGTATCATAAATAATGTTACCTAATGATAATTTAGTATCCTGTCTCCTTACTGATGCATTTCATTAGCTTTTAATTTCATCAATCCAACATCATCTTGAAGAGGAGCAGATTTCTTTTGAATCAACAAAAAATATCTGCCAAATCATTTAAAAGTCAAGGTGCTATTTCAGGAGTAGTTTGAAGACATTACAGTAACACATACACACCAAAAGGACAGGATGTGCTCTGCAGTACTTTTTTTTTGGGCTTTGTTTTAAAGTATTGATGATGATGGTGTGACATAAAGCATATTTAGCCTGACCGTTAAATTCCAGTTAGTTTAGGCTGTATTGACAAGGAAATCTTAATTGCACTGCCATAATTGTTCTGGAAGTCACAGAGGCCTTCAGACTTGCTGAACGCTGCAATACCTTTCAACTGAGCCTAGTGCAACTCTTATACAGAACAGACATTTTCTTTTAAGTTTAGAACTGTAAGTTTCCTGTATAGGTTTGCTGTTGTAGCTGTAGCCCTAATCTAAATCCATACATATCAAAACAAAGACTGCTGAATAATGTTCATGATACAAAAGGAAATCAACTATGCCAAAAGCTATTATATGTAAAAATTGTATGGGTGCAAAATATAGAGCAATTCTAGTATTTGTCTCAATTTTTTTCTTACAATTATTCTCTTTCAGATGTTAACAGCTGGCTGGTGACATTTGGCTTCCATCTGCACAATGCCATCCCTGGCTTCCCAGTTCCAAAATTTGATCTAACAGAACCTTCTTATGAGCTTGTGAAGAGCCAGCAATGGGAAGACATACCAGTAAGAAACAAAACTAAACCTACAAATTGAACAAGATAGAATGTTCCTTTCTATTCAGATCTTATTAGGCATGGATAATTCTAACAGCCAGGATTAATTGCTAAGTTAAATCCAAACAATACCTTTATCTAGTTTCCAAAGAATTTAAGAAATTACAGATGGAGGGGGGTTTTTTACAGATTTGCTCAGTTAGGTACTATTTTATATAAGCTTTTGTTTGCTTTCAGCAGTAATAAAAACTTAAAAGACAATAATCAATGAAAACAAGTTAAAGATGCTTTAAAGATGTCTAATTTCATAGCAGAAACTACATAGATTATATTTATAGTAACATTCTGCCTGAAGACAGTAACTGAACACTGTAGTGAAAAATGGACTGTGAAATAAACAGAAGAACAGGTGATTTAACATACACATACCGGGCACCACTATCATTTTACTTCTTTTTAATATTAGCCATGCATTATGGACACCATGTGTTACATGGAAAGATAAAACACTGAAACTGGAATTACCTGAGGTAAAACCTATTATATTACATAAAAATAAAACACAGGTGCTTATGAAGTTGTTTGAAAGCAAAAAAATGACCTTTCATCCTGAAAACCTGCTAATAATGAAAAATAAATGTGGACGTGAAATCTGCTCTTTAAGAAAATTGTATTTACAAATTAGGCTTACTCAAAGATCAAAGACCTATGCCCTCCAAAATCCTATGGTTTTTGGTTTAGAAGGAAGAGTTAAGAGACATTAAAATGAGTGATCCCATTGTAAGCAGTCAAAAAGTATCTCTTTCTACAAGAATCATGATAGACAATGTTACAAGAATTAAAGATTATATAATCTTAAAAAATCCTACAACCTAATGTAGACCAAAAGTCCTTAGAAGGGTGGCCCAGCAGAAGGGAACATATGGAAGCTAACTTTGCCTTCAGGAAGTTAGTTAATTTTTAATAGCAAGGAATTGAGTAACAGGGAAAGACCTTAGAGCACACACAGCATGGGATTAGTGTCTCCCATGAACAACAAAAGCAGTGAAGGAGGAGCATGGCGAGCACCCAGGTTGTATTGGGAGATAAGAGATCTGTCATCAGGCATGGCTGTGAGAAACTATCGGAGGTTGTTTATTTAGGTCTCAAAGGCTAAAGAATGAAATCATCCACTAACACCAGCAAGGGCATACCAAGAACAGAACCAGTCTGGTCAAAGAGATGAGAGCAGACAGCTAGATGTCAAAAATCTTCAGGAGAGAGCTCAATAACGTGAGGAATGCCAGGGGCATGTGACATGACAGAGCGAGAAGCATGTGATAGGAAAACAAAGATTCAAAATTCTCAGGTAGGAAGAAGCTGCAATTCTGATATTCACTGGTGAACAAGCAAATGCAACCAGGAGGCAGAAGTAAGCACACAAACTACTTAGTATTTTGAAACATTCTGGAGTGAGTGAGCTTTACTGAGCTCTGAGAATACATGTTAAAAATAAACAAACTTTGTCATTATGAAGTTGCTATAGCATCTTGCTGCTCTCACTGCTGATTGCCGTGTACAATATATTTTGTGCTCAATAGCTTTCATGTAGGATTTACAGCAGCTGAAATCCATACTCGTTAGCAAGAGCAGATAGAAATCTGCCACATTCAAGAAGAAAGGAGAGTCCAAGTTAATTCATAATTCCCTCAGGAGTTGTCCCCTCCAGAAAGCTACCCTTGTGGCAAAACAGAGAAGCCTTTGCAAACTTTTTGCCAGGCTTTGATCAGCAGCAAGGCTGAATTAAGGCTGTATGAATCTTAATGACTACTGCTTGGTCTCCCATCCAGAAATTTAGAAAAACAAAACACACTTTTGACTCATTTGTCAGCAGTGAATCAAATGGTTCAAGCAGTATTTTACTGAAAGGAGAAGGGGTCAATTGGAAGATAAACTGGATCATCATCAAAAACTAAGTACTCCTTTTCAAAAGTGCAGCCAAAGCTATTTAAATCTTTGTTTCCTGCTGAGGCAACTGCCAGTGCAGCTGTCTGCTCCCCACCTCTATCAGTACAGCTCATTCACAGCTTGTTGCTGTTAAGACCCAGGGTTAGACTGCTAAGATGTGTCTATTCTGCACAGTTGTAAGGTCTCATCCCAGCCACAGCTGACCTTGTAATTTGAGCTGTTCTGCTCTCTAGCTGCACTAGCTAACCATTCCTGCTAGCTACTCCTGCTCTTTCAGCTCTTCTGGCTAACAACTGCAGTTACACCGACAGGTCCCGCTCCCCAGACATCCTCTTTATCAAGAGTGCATCTGGCATAGTGGGCTACACACAGCTCTTCTGTGACATTCTGCTATCTTAGCTTTTCCATGAGACTGGCCTGTTGGTTCTTTTCATTCATTGCCCCTTGTCTTTGCTAGCTATGAACAAAACACTGCTGTTTCAGGGTTGCACCCGTCTGAAGTTCTTGAAGAAAAGCTCTTTGAGGCAAGAGGCTGATACTTGGAGTGAAATGGAAGGTCACACAGCTGGACTGGCCACAGTCTTTTCACACAGTCTTTTATCAGTTTCTGCAAGTATTTGCAAGAAAGGGTATCAGTCCCCAGTATACCACCTCACTGATCCACACCATTTGCTTCCCTCTCTTTTACGGTAAAGACTGCTATTACACTTTATTTCCCTCATTCCTTTAGCAGCTTGAGGGATTGTGAGAGCCTCCCTGTAGTTTGGTCTCAGGCTGCAGCTACTTGAGAGACTCTTATCTCCTGACTCAGCGTAAAGAAAGGCTTGTTCCAGTTCTAAAGCACAGCTTCATGACCTGCAAAAATCTCCTCAGTTTGACTGGACACATGGTAGACAGGAATCATACTTGAAGAAGCTCAGAGGAAGAGATGACGCCATAGTAAGACAGTTCATAGCTGTGTTAACATGACATGGCCTGGCAGTGTGCACTGGCAACCCAGAAATCCAATTGTGTCCTGGGCTGCATCAAAATCAGCGTGGCCAGCAGGGCAAGGGAGGGGATTTTGTCCTGCTACTCTGCTCTGGTGAAACCTCAGCTAGAACACAGCATCCAGCTCTGGGGTCCCCAGCACAGGAAGGACATAAACCTGTTGAAGCAAGTCCAGGGGATGGCCACCCAGTTGATCAGAGGGATGAAGCGCCTCTCCTATGAGGAAAGGCTGAGAGAATTGGGATTTTTCAGCCTGGAAAAGAGAAGGCTTTGAGGTAACCTTATTGCAGCCTTCCAGTACCTGAAGGGAACCTACAAGTAAGAGAGGGCAAGACTATTTACAAGAGCAGGTGGTGACAGGACTAAGGGGAATGGGTTCAAATTGAAAGAGAGTAGGTTTAGATTACACATTAGGAAAAAATTCTTTACTGTGAGGGTGGTGAGGCCCTGGAACAAGCTGCCCAGGGAAGCTGTGGCTGTCCCATCACTGAAGGTGCTGAAGGCCAGGGTGGATGGGGCTTTCAGCAACCTGGTCTAGGTGTCCCACAGCAGGGATTTTCAAGGTCCCCTTACAACCCAAACCATTCTGTGATTCTTGTGGTTATGTATTGGCATTGCAAGTCTGTCCTGCACAGCCCAGTAAGTAGCCTCTGAAGTTAAATCTGATTTTTGTGTAGGTTCTCAGGGAGACAAAGAGTAAAAGCACTGCACATTAGCAAAATAGTCTTGTAACTCAGCAGAACAAGCAGTATGCAGATCTAATTAACTCCTTGGCACTGTCAGTTGTGGCATATCCTGTTGTTGTCCACGGGCAGCACACCAAGAAATCCTGGCTGTTTGGCATTTAGGGGGCTACAGATGGCTGGTAAAACTTCTGTCTGTTCTTGTTTACAGCCAATTTCTGGAGTGCAACAACAAGTGGCGAGACAAGCAAAGGCTTTCCTTTCCTTGGGAAAGATGGCAGAAGTGCAGGTCAGCAGACGGAAATCCAGTGGAGAAAAGTCGTGGTTGTGGTTTGCCACGGTGAAGTCTCTGATTGGGAAAGGGGTGATGCTCGCTGTCAATCAAGGCAAAGTGCAAACAAACGTGCTCAACATTGCAAATGAGGACTGCATAAAAGTGGCAGCTGTTTTGAACAACGCTTACTACCTAGAAAACTTGCATTTCACTGTGGAGGGAAAGGACACGCACTATTTTATCAAGACCACCTCCCCTGAGAGTGACCTTGGGACACTGAGGCTGACGAGTGGGCGTAAGGCCCTGGAGAATGGCATCAATGTCACTGTTTCCCAGTCCACCACTGTGGTGAACGGCAGGACTCGTAGGTTTGCTGATGTTGAAATGCAATACGGTGCTCTAGCGCTTCACGTCCGCTATGGCATGACACTCGATGAGGAAAAGGCCCGAATACTGGAGCAAGCCAGGCAAAGAGCTCTTTCCAGTGCCTGGGCCAGAGAACAACAGAGAGTAAGAGATGGAGAGGAAGGCGCCAGGTTATGGACAGAAGGAGAAAAGAGGCAGTTGCTGAGTGCTGGAAAGGTACAAGGATACGATGGGTACTATGTACTCTCTGTGGAGCAATATCCAGAATTAGCAGACAGCGCTAACAATATACAGTTCCTCAGACAAAGTGAGATAGGAAAGAGGTAACACACTGGCTTAGCTCAGGCTGCCAAAGAGACTGTGTACCAGTGTCTTCTAAAAAGGAGACCAAACGGTTTTGCTGCATTACTACTTGAGCCTAAGCTTACATCTTTGCTCAGATTTTTTCTGTAGCACAATCCAGACTCTGTAACAAAAAGAGCGCCTTCCAGAAGAATGATACTGCTAATGACAAAACTTTTTTTCTCAATGACCTTAAAGGTGATCTGCTTTAAAGAATATGTTTACATATGCATATCGCTGCACTCAAGTTGGACTGAAAAGTATTAAAAAAAAAAAGAAGAAAAAAAGAAAATAAAAAGGCCTACAGATTTTGCAACAGGCTGTCTGTTTCTTTGAGGCACTGTATTTAATTAAGATACAGACCCATACAGTGTTTCCAAATAGTACTGAATTGTTGACCTTTGCTTACAAGAAGTAGTCTCTCTCTTTCTCTCTCTCTTTTTCTCTCTCTTTCTCACTGCATAGGATGTGGTATATATCTGTTAATTTTAAAACGTGGGGCAAAAATTACTGTTTATAGACAACCCAACTGCATTAAACTGTGCTGCTTTCTAAAAGGACATTGGCACAAGTGACTTATGCTATCATGGGAATTTAATAATGGATTTTACAATGCTAACATGGTTTGCCTTGGGGGGGAAATGGCAAGTAGAATCCTTGTTGCATATAAGCAAAGGAAACCCTGATTTTTTTGTAAATTATGTGAGACAAGTTGTTTATGGATTTTTATATGAATTACAATTTACTGTACATCAAATATTAGTCTCAGAGGAGTTAATTTATGTAAAGTGTTTAAAAAAGTTTATACTTAAAAATAAAATGATAAAAACATGTGCTGTGTGTGATTTTTTTTAAAGAAAAAGGAATTGCACCTTTTATGTTATAGCTGTACAGTATAAAGGATTATATTGTAGAGATATAACAGTGATGACTAATGTCCAAAAGTGTTAATATTTTTGTATTAGGTTTAAAGCTGTGCATCTATCACTCTGCTGATAGGATGGGACACTCCACAAAGTGGCTGGCTGAATCAGACCACAGCTCCCTCCCCTCCCTCTCCTGTCACCCAGGCCAGTGCCACTTCATCAGTCATTGTTAGAAGGCACAGTAACCAAATAAGTCTCATTTAGTATGATGGAAGACTTTAATAGGTTGGGGTTTCCTTGTCTTTTTCCAGCCCTAATGTAATAAATGGACATTTATTCATACCAGGTGGGGTTTCTGTTGGTTTTTTAGAAGCTTTGTTTCACAATGGAGGAATAGTGTCTCAGGTGCTTGGCAAATTGTATGTAGAAGAAGAAGAAGAAATGATGTAGTTTCATCCAGTTATGTCAACTTTGTCTTCTGTATAATACAGCTCTTTTAGATGTTAAGAACTCCAGATAGAAGAAGCGTACCTCTGACCTGATGCTACAGAATTGCTTTTTAGGCAGGCAGGCAGGCTGTTCAGTAGGTTCATCTCCTGGCCTTCAGCTAGCAGATCAAATCTCATTACTGTGAACACTAAACCTGGGGATGGAGAGGAAGGTCCAATTCTAGTGCCTAGTCTGCATCTCCACACCACTGCGTAGATTTGGCATGCTCTGCTCCAAGGCCCAGTACATTTGCTGCAGGAAGAACTGAAGTGTGCAGCTGGTTCCTTATAGGAAGCCTGTGGTGGCATCTATGGCATCTGTTATCTTGGCTGAAACCATTCTTAGAGCTTTAGTCTCATGAGCACTAAATTCAGCCACAAAAATAAATATTTTTAAGATGAGACAAAATTGGGGGTTTTGATGTTCATTGAAATATACACAGTATTTCTATCCATGTATTATAATGACAGAACATAGTAAGTGAACGTGTCTTAACTATGAATGGTTCAAGTGGATGTAATAAAAATAGTTTTCTAACTGCTTTGTATTCTGAGAGTCTATGGTATTACATACTCTAAATTGCACATTAGGATTGTTTGGTAAACAGATTTGAATTTCTCCCAGCCAAGTCGCTACCGAATCTACAGTATCAGTGCTATTACTGTATGTGTGTATTTGGTAGAGCATACAGAACTAATTACACATATAATGAATGCTAATCATCTATTAGAATTAAAGCACAGATTAGTTGTTAGTACTTTTACCCTTGAAGCTTGAGGGCCCTAAATTTAGAGAGGATGGTATGTCAGACCCCAGAGGCGTGTCATTGATCTACATATTCTTTTTAAAAGATGTAAAATGCTAGGTGTTTGCAGTTCTGTTGGGTGGCTCTTCCACAGCACTGTATTTAGCATGCTGTAAGTGCTCTCTGTTGAAATAGGCTCATATTCTAAATTATGTCCAATGTTTCTGTTCTGTTTGAATATGAAAAGCTTGTATAACGTCAACATTGAAATATATCTTCTACTTGGCGCGTACCAGTCCCTTCTCCTTTGTTCTGGCACCAATAAACAACAAATTATAGTATCTGTTGGTGATCATTTTAGATGCAGTCAAATCAAGCCAATTAGTGGCCTTGTTAGTAGGTATAATGAGCCTATTTCTTGCTAAAAAAGACTTGTGATCTGGACATGCTCCTGCAGGAAATAGTGACCTTGGGGAATACAGAAACAAAAGATCTTTTTAAAGAAAAAATACGCATAATTAAAGAAGCATATTACAAAAATAAGAAAAAAAGAAAGGAGATTCTAAGTATTTTAGACAATGCCAGTCAAAATGCTATCCTGATATTTTGAGATGTATATTTCGTCTGATTTGTATTGTTCTTTTAATTTGCCTTCTTAACTTTATATGTGTCCTGAATTTTCCACAAATTGATAACTATAGATTGCATCTAGGCTTTCCAATAAAAGCCAACCCAATGTGTGTGTGTGTGTGTGTTTATATTTGGGTTTTTTAATCCGTATGTCAGATAGTGCATCTGTGCTGCCACTTTTCTCCTATGGAAGAAGCAAAGTGATCCCCTTGCACTGATATTGATTCATTTGCTTCACAGTTGGCAGTATCTTTTTTTGACTCTATCCAGTGGCTTCATCTGCTAACTCAGCAAAGTGAATTACTCCATGGGATCTCTCAGGGGGCTTGCTTTAGAGAAAACTTTAAATATACCTCACAAAGCCAAATCTTTTATAGATAAGGAAAGCCAAAGAACAAAAAAATCACTTAGAACTGCTTTCTCTCATATCCTCCTGAGTAAAAATACGACAAAAAGTACTTGATTATAAAGAATTAGATTGGCACTGGTAGTTACATATATACACAGAAGAGATCCTTCAACATTCAGTGCATTTAGGCCCACTTCGCAGAAACTGCTGACTTCAGCACTGCTCTTCGTCAAGAGACTGCTTTCATTTTATTTGGAACAGGCAGACTTCACCACACTTACTTTGTAGTGACAACCTTGAGTTGGTAGCATGTTGATCCAGCACTAATCAGGTCACTGCTTAGCTAACTATGGCCTAATTTTGTTATTAAAAAAAAAAAAAAAAAGGCAATAAGAGATCTTTGTATGTTCACACTTGGGAGGTGAGAGATTTGCATTTGACAAGGGGGGAAAAAAAATGCCAGTTACCACTGCCACTCTTCTGAGGCATTTCTAAAGTGATGGCTGAAAGGCTGTCAAAGTAAAAACACTGCATAAAATAACAGTTAAAATGGCCTATGAGAGAATAGGCTGCATTTGCAGAGAATCAGATGACAAAATGTTTGAATTCTGTTTTCAGGGAAAAAAAAAAAGAAGGAAAAAGCTTCTGAAAGTGTTGATACCTTGGTATACTGCTATCTCTAGAAGGGCAAGCTATGGCTATGCATATGGCCAGCTTGAGAACCTTTAAGAAAAAGAGGAAGAAACTCATGCATAATTCTTTGGGGATGGCAAAGCAGAGGCGCTTATTAGAAACAGCTCCTAAGCAGATTATTAGAAGCTGCTTATTTGACACTTATTAGAAGCTGCCAGGGTTAAAAATAAGCCAAAGCAGAGAGCATCATCCCACAGCATAAACTGAACAGCACAGACACAGTGATATCATACCCGTAACTGCAAAGCCACATCCAAACCCACCAAACTAATCAGCTCCTCATCTACAGCCAATCAGTCCTAAGGACTAAATACATAAGGCTTGCAAAATTAAATTGGTCTTTACACACAGAAGTTGCTGGGGCTCAATGATACAAAACAAAAAGCTATAAAAACCAAAATGAAAAGCAGTTAATTGATGAGTATGTGCCAGTTCTCCCCTGGGAAAAAAAGAGCACATGGTCTATAACTGTCATGCTGACAGAGCTTAAGACTTCATTTTCTACCTCTGAAGTTTTTAGCTTTGTGGCAGACTGACCACATAAGGCAAATTTAACTGTGTGAGTACCTAGGCTACACCTATGCAAAAAGTCAAAACACTAATAATAGGTAAATCGCTGCTCATCCCCCCCAGCCTGTTTTTCAGCAGAAGTAACATAAGGATGTTATATAAGGATGTTTAATAAGGATGCCAGAGCTTAATTAAGTGCACCACAAAAAGCTGAAAAAATGCAGCTTTTCTGTTCACCCATCCCAGAAACCTGAGGATTTGTTATGTGTCCTAGGCCTTTCAGGGTAAAGAGATGGTGGAAAGATTTGTTTGTCATGCCATCTCCTAATCACAATATATAATACTGGCAATTACAGGTGGCACTGCGAGGGACAAGAACATGCTGTCTGGTGCTCTGGCACAACCTGCCCTGCTTTTAATAACCAGATGTGCTGGGGATGCCAGGGTAGGGAAAGCAAAAGGGAACTGAGCTGCCATTAGGTGATCTGGAATGCAGCAGTGAGGATAAAGTCACGCAGTACCACACAAATAGTGGCATGAGGATTATTAACTGCAATATTCTTTGTACACACGCCTTTTTAAAAAAATCCTTGGCCTGATTTCTAGCATCACAAATGCCAAATGTATGCAATCCTGAGCAGTGCAAGCATGACATAAAATGCATCACTAAGATGCATTAAAGATAAGTATGCTAAATATGGGTGCCCACTTCTAAACAAAGCAAGCTAAACAGTAACACCATCCCTTTCTTTAAGTACATGAGAGCCTTATATACAATTTGGAAGGCGGAGAATAACTGTAATATGATGGCAGCTCATTAAAGTGTCACATTTTCACAGAACCTGCTTTATTGCAGGTAGACTCTCCTGATGTTAACTACTATAACTTCATAGGTAAATTGAGTAAACCTTTTTATTTACCAAGTTAAAATTCCATCATGGAGTAATATAAATTTCTAGACATGCATACAATTTTTTTCCTACTTTTAAATAAGTCAATGCTATAGTAACGTAATTATGCAGCTTAGAGTTAATGGTTCCCACAAAGCTGTCTTAATAAAGCCTTTTGGGACTCAGGAGGAAAAGGAGGAAATTCAGAAACTAAGAACAAGGCTGGAAGGTGACAACATGTTTCAACTGGCTCTAGTTACTCAATCACTCTTAAGCTGTCTGAGACAGCAGGGTGAGTGCCATGCATTATAGAGGCATCAGGGAAAATTCTTATCCCAATGAAACAAAATATTTCCAAATTTCAAGCCCAGGAATCATTTTAAAACTGAAATTACAGGAATGGTTATCTAATGAACCAATTAAAGTTACAGCAATAATAAATAAAATAAAAATAGTGTAAAGATAATAGAGGAATCAATGAATAATGCAAATCTGAGAGTAACTATAGGCATGTTAGAAATGCCGTAAAAAAAAGTATGAAAAATGTATGAAAAAGTTCATCCATTGTTTGCAGATAAGAACTACTGTGGAAAAATGAGCTGGGGAGGGTGTGGGTGTACAAGACCATAATACCAGAACCAGGTATTAGTCACCAACTTACACAATGATGGGGAAGCACATATAAGAAAAAATCAGTCACGCCAATATCTGTAGATGACAAAAATTAATGGAGTGGCAAATAATGGCTAGGACAGAGCAGTCATACAGAACAATATGGATCACTCACTGAAGTGAGCCCATTCAAACAAAATGCATTTTAATACAGGCAACTCCAAAAGTAAAATATCTCAGAATAAGAAATGCAAATCTTGCTATGAAAGGTACATAGCCGCCTTCAAGAAAGCACTGACTGGAAAGAATGAGGAGTGCATAATGGATAAATAACTCATTGTGAGATTCCAGTACAATAGTGGTGGCAATGAAGAGCTTTTAGGGGTGGAGAAGCTTAATGAGATTACTGGCCGTGTTAAACAAGGGAAATAAGAAGGCAATGTTATCTCTGCATATGGTGCCAGCAATACCATTCTTGCATTCAGTCCTGATGCATGCATCGTGAAAACCCTGGAGAGACCACAAGGAGACATTACGCAAAAATCTGAGTCTTGGCTAAATAAAATTACAAAAAAGGAAAGGCACAAAAGGGTGCCATGACAATAGTGTCTAAATGCCCTCACAGAAAAAACCATGTTGGAATAAAGTGCTTCCAAACAGGGACAGAGGGAAGAGAAAGTGGGTGGGAATGCAATTCTGGTAAACGACAATAGGAGTCGTTTCCAAAAGCTTTTGGCAAAATAGGAGCTGTCGGAAGTACATGTAATGTACAGGTGATGGGAGTTTAAACTAGATTATGGCACCATTCATTTAGTAGTACAGGCGACATCAAAGTAAAACCTTTATAACCCTGGTAAACGCCAGGCCAGAGGGTTTGCGTTTGTCTTCTCCTTATCCCCTACCCTTTAACAACCCTGAAATATCCAAATTAAGTTGATACAGACTGAAGCCAACAAAGATTACTCTAAAAGTTTCAGGTTTTTAAACAGAGACTGCAAGGTTGAGGCATTTTATAAATATCCCTAGGTTTCCTCAGCAGAGATATGTTGTTCTATTACCTTCTACAGCAGCTGATTAGTAAAACTAACTAAAACAAACCTCCTCACTCTCTATTAACATAGCCGGAGCCAATGTGCCCGCATGTTTATGTTTTCAAGGCATCTAGAGGCAAGTGTTTAGGTTAAATAAAAAATCAAACAAACAAACAAAAGTTTAAAAATAGTAAAACCTTGTTAGCGGCAGCGCTGAGCGCACCTGGCCCTCAGTGACCGGCACTCCCTTCCCGGGTGCTTCAGGCTCCGCCAGCTCCGGCGCGCCGGGAAGCACCTGGTCCTTACCCGGTGCTCAGCCGGCAGCTGCAGCCGGGCTGCCGCCCTGCCCCACCGGGAACAGCAAACTGCGCCCTCCGGCCCTGGTCCGCCTCACAGCCAAGCTCAGACCGAAGCCAAGGGACTGAAGTGCGCTCCCAGCCGCAAGCGAGCCGCGAGCCGCCCAGGCACGGCAGCCGGCACGGTGTCCGCACCGGGACCAACACCGGCTCCCGCAACCACTTGACCCCTTCGCCATGAGCGCGCTGCCCCTCAGCGCCCCAGAGCGGCAGCACGGGCCCGGGGCAGGCGGCCGGGGCCGCTCCCCTCGCTCCTTCGGCACCGGCCGTCCCTTCCTCCGCGACACGGAGCGACCCCCGGCCGTGGCTCGCGCGCCCCCTGGCGGGCAGGGAGGGGCGGCAGCGGCCGGCGCGGGGCCGTTGGGGGGGGTCTTGGCCGCCATTTTATCGGCTCGGTGGGGCTCGCGGCGCTGCGGGCGTGCGGCTACTTGAGGCGGGGTTCCAGCAATGTAAATAAATAAGTACATCGATACATACGTTCGTACGTACATACATACTGCTTTAAGATGCCGCGTCCCCTAGCAGCAGCTCATGCCCCGCCGCAGCATGGCACCCGCCTGACCCGGGCTGGGCAGGCGGCCTGGCATGTCCTGTTGGGCCAGCGCCACCTCGTGCCCCCTCTCCCGTCTCCCTGAATGTGTCATTCCCGCGGGCTCTGGACGGTGGCAAGGGCTCCATAAGGGCAGCACCACGGTGGGTACTGCTCGTGGTGCTGCCCAGCCCCTGCCCCTTCACACACGCTGATGACGAGTCCCAACCTGCTGCCCCAAAGCAGAGCCCTCTCCTTGGCAGGTCACCCCATGACGAGTAGTAGGCTCGTACCACCTTGTTCCTTCTCAAAGGCAATCGAAGGGTGCCAGCTTGACTGCTCTTATATGCATTTGGTAAAATATATGACGGGGAAAGTTGTTTGTTTTTAACTGCACAAAAGGTATTTTCAGATGGCTTTCATCTGCAGCCAGTGAAATGTACTAGTGTAGGGAGGGAACAATTGCTTCAAGCAAAGCTCAGAGCTGTTTTTCGGCCCACAGTCACTGGTGGCTAGCAGTGACTGTGGGCACTGCCACAGCCTCACACCAATGCTGGGCTGGTAGCTCGGCCAGCTGCTGCTGGGCAAGAACCACCCAGCCAGAGGGGAAGGGATCAGTCTGGCATTGTGCAGCAAAGCATGTGTGTGCGCATGCCTGGAAAGTTAATTTGTAGTTTTTAGTCCTCAATAAATCAAGGCAGATGCCCCTATAAATCCTGCTCCTCAGGAAGGAAGCAGAAGGGCAGGAACTGCATGGAGTAGAGAACAGGGCAATTTTTCTTTTTGCTGCCAAGAGCACATCACTGACAGTGCTGTGCTGGGTCAGGCCTTCACCCTCTGCTAAGTTAATACCAACAACTCCTTCATCTAAAGGGCAGAGAGTAACAGTGGGGCCCCCCTTGCACTTCTCTGCCTTTCTTTTCCCTCATTGCAATGAGCAGTAGCCTCTGAAGGAGTTGCACTAATTAGTTGCTATTACACTTCTTGGGTAGCTGGAAGAACATACTGCCTCTGACCTCATGCTTTGCAATGTACCTTAACAGCTTATTACTGCTATTGCATGGCAGCAATGGTTCATTTTATAGTTACTTTGAAAGAGCCATTCCTCCAGTGCTGAAAAATAATCTAAGACTAATGCACAGTCTCTCCAGAAGACTGCTGTTAAACTGTCTATAACCAAGTGTCCAAACGCTGCACAAAGCTGTTTCATTTGCTTAACAGTGGCTCACTAGCAATTAATATGCCTGACATAACAGCACACTATAAGGCCCATAAAATCTGTAGCAGTAGGGGAGTGAAATGATTATAACTTTTTTTTCTTTTTTCAATAATACCAGACTACAGTTCAGGCACTGTAATCTTTTCAAAGCAAGAAGCTGAGCTGCATTTGAACAGCTGTTGTTTACTGAAGCAATAATTAGCAAAGAACAACTCAAAATACCTGCTACCTTCTGCAGCAGCTCAGCAGACACTTGCACCCTGTGCCTGGAAGCAGAGAGGCTATCAGCTTCGTATGTAGACTATAGTTAATAAAGAACTCACCTAACTAACTTTAAAAAAAGAAATATTTATAGTGGCAGTGTCAGCCAGCCTTATGCATACAAGTAATCCCATTGAATTCATTGTGAGCTGGGAGGCACAGACCGCAGCTCATACCAGATGTCCCTAGCACAGGGGTTTGCAGCTGGTGAGGGACAGCACATGCTGCATGTGGGGAATAGGACATTCTGCAAATAAGGTGTTAGGCACAGTGCTTCTCAATGTGCTCTACTGGCTCCAGGCAAGGTCAAGCTGCACGCCTGCTCCTGGGACTGCAACCTTTGGGGAAGCATGTCTGCAAAGCCATTTGTCATGTCTGCAAGTCTCCCGGTCTTACAAGATTTTTTAGCTTAGTGTGACAGAGCAGTGGACCAGCAGTAAGAGAGAAAGAGGGCTGCAGAACACAAGGGAGCACATTGAAAAGCAATAGCCACATTGAAAATGGAGCTCCTGATTCCACACCTGGATGAAACCTGGAGATTTCTATGTTTGCGAGCCATCCAAAAGTAGCCCTTTGTTTCTTGATTAGGGCGTGCTGCTGGTACATGTAAGTTTGCAACCAGGAATCAGAGCATGAGTATTATGTGTTTTCAGCTCATGTGCTAACCACCTGGTTACTGGCAGCACTGGTATGCGTATACATTCCCCTAAGACTGAATGAAAACACTGGTATACCTCCCAGGTAAGGCTCTAAAGAGGCTTTAGCCAAACTGTTCTTAATGGCTTGCTCCTGTCCAAAAGGATAGTCATATCCCTTTCTCTCACCTCCTCCCAGCCAAAGTCTTCCATCACTTGTGCCAGCACTTTTGTACATCTGAACTTGTTGGGAGCCACTCTGAGGACCTAAATGCCCTAAATCCTAGATGTTCATTCTCAGTGGGTCTTATCTCTCTTGTATGCCTTCAAGCATGACTCTGGGCCCATGAAGAGGAAAGGAACGTGCAGTCAGGCTTGGTGTGAAGAGGAGACAGGAGCAGGATCTCACTGACCAGAACCAGTTTAAGCAGCTGTTCCTTAACAGTTTCAGTCACCTGCTTCCTCTGTGGCCCAATAAATATTTAATTACTTAAACACAAAATAGAACTAACTCAAAATTGAGTTAGCCATACCTCATACTAGCAATAGCATTCTGGAGTTCTCCCCATCTGAGCATTGGAGATAGAAGTTTAAGTCTCCAGGTTTTAAGTCTCCAGGCTGTCAGAGCACTGGAAGCAATCTCCAAGGACCCAAGGAGAGCTGCCAGCTGCACTAGAGGAAGCGGGATGCTCCACAGACAGGCGTCTGCCCTGCTCCAGAGATTCATTCTCCTGCGTGAGAAGACTCGCCTGCCAAAACTGATAGGTACATTTCCACTAACAGTTGTCAAATCAGTGGCTCCCGACTAGAGAAAATAAAAACATTTTGACAGAAAATGCCTGACCAGCACTACACAATAAGCCAGAAGCTGACTTATCTCATTACACCTGTAGTGTCTTAGATCTCCCTTTTCTGGCTAGTCAAGGTGTCCTTTTGAGATGGAGTGCTGATGCTAGAGACACAGGGAACTGGGACAGTCAGCCATGAGCTTGAGGGGTTTCAGTAAAATGAAAAAAAATGTACTTCAAAGTTAAATGTTTTGTCAGAATTACATTTTTTCATATAATTAATAATTTCTGTCATTAGAAATCCAAATAGAGTCACTGAGGTAGTAAAAAAAAAAATAAAGAAAGAAGGCAGTACAGAAGACCAGTACACTTTCACTGTTTCAGTTTTGCTTTGCTCAGCAAAGTAAGAAATGGCAAACGGTGGCCATGATTTTAAATAAGGTCTTCCAGATTTAGATGATAGGTACCTAACTGTCCTTTCAGCGAACTTTACCACCCTGGAGCTGCAACTGCAGAAGTTCAGTCATTTTAAAATAAACATGGTGATATGCACATAAATGTAAATAAAATCAAGTCACAGCATGCCATACCTTTCATGCCTATTAAGACATACCTCATGTGGTGCTGTGAGGCACAAGGCCAAATGAGTTCAACAATCCAAGAAATAAAATAGTGCCCTCAAATTGGCTGGCGTGCAAATCTGGAAGCAGGAGGAATTTGCATTTCCTCATTCCTCTTGGCGTGTGCATAAATCACTGCAATTCAGTAAAGAAGCACTACCTTTTTTTCCAGACTCCTATTTCATTTCTCAGTCAGAACAGACAAGAAACTTTAGCCGAAACACTATGGATGTGACGTTAGGTGACAAACAAAGGGGGATGTGGAACTGGCAAGCCATAGTTAAGAAAGGCTGCTGAGCCTGGATCTTGCAACTCACACATTGCATCAGATCACATAGTGCCTTAGCCCGCCAGAACACGCAGCCAGAGGAGCTCAAATAAAAATGTATCTATACACAGGAGGTACAAGCTGTAACGGTGCTGTAGGAATTCAGGTGGTACAAGCCCCATCAAAGGGTTCATACAGGTTCAGCTGCTGTGACTAATGGGATTTATACAACCTTTGATCAAAACAGTTCCATTGCCAAAACATTTGTACTGTACAAAATTTGTAAGACAAATTAGGATATGACAAGCCTTCCACTGAAATTCATGGATAGATTTGCAAGGTTAGGAGTTTAAAAAAAAATCCAAAGCCGACTGTATATTACAATCAAAACCTTCCATTATTTATCAGTTAACTTGAACGGTACAGTGGTTAGTGTTCAGCTATATCCCAACTCAATACCCCCACCATGAAACTGCTTGTGTAGTGTAGTAGATCTTTTTAGTAAGTAGGAGAGGCTGAGGCTGTAGAGGGGATGGCTTGAGCAATATAACCTTGGCTTTGCACTGTCTTCTAGACCAGAAACCTCTTGCACATAAAGGGAGAAGCTACCCAGCTTGGCTCCCCGACTAGAGTGACTCTTAACAGTGGTGCCTGGGGGAGCAGTTTCTCTGCACCACATTGCAGGCTTGGGACTTCAAAAGACCTTGCCCTGTGAATTTGCTTCAGGGCTTGTCTGGAAAGAGCTAAAATCATTACTCAAGCTCATGCTGTGGCATATGTACCGAGCCACAGGTCAGGTGCAAATGCAGAGGATGGCCTAGAGCTGGTGACACACACACAGCCTAAATAGGAGAGGGGAAGCAAAGTGGAAAATAAAAAGAAAAGGAAGTACTAACTGAAGGTGAGGCCATTGATTAAACAGAATACCAGTGGCAAGTAAAGAAGCAGGAAGAAATTCTCTGTACCTCAGCGTAGAACAGAGGAGAAAATGTCACAAGGATTGGAGCAGAGGAGAAGGCTGGAGGTCCTGATCTTTCAAGCAGTCGTATGTCATACAGGACCTCTTCTCCATCTGCCCCCCAGGCACTGTCTTCTCTCTCTAATATGTCTCCAGAAGCTAAAAGAATAGGCATAGGTTGGAGACCAGGGATCGCTGGTCTTTGTAACTCTGGTTATAACCAGAGTTACAAACTTCTGTTCATCATTTCCAAGCCACCTGAAGCCTGTATGGGAAGAGCAGAGGGACAGGGTCCTTTTTTCCAATCTCCAGACTACCAGCCTTTTCCCTTAAGTGCTTTGCAAATGCCTGAGAAGACCTACACACACTACCTGCTCACAGGAGCAGCAAATAAATCTTGTTAATGGTATCTTGATAATCTGCATGCCCAAAAAGAGCACTTACTACTTCCTTGGGCTAAGAAGCATCATTTAAGATCTTTCTTCCCATTTATTTTAGGACATACCCTCTAGTACTCTTCTGGGGAAAACCAAGGTGAGACTGTTCACTCTTCCCCCTTGCAATCTTCTGATTCAGGCTGTAATAACTCTGGAGCAGTATCTGTCCTAGGGTATTACCCTAGGCCAAAGTGGAAAGTTTCCTGGGGTGAAATTATACAATTACTACTGCTCTATGCTCCCACTAGGCAAGCTGGCCCCAAAAACAAGTGAGAGGCTTCTGAGACTGCCTAGGCACCTTCCAAGGCCACAGCTCTTGTAGCATTTCATACCACAGGGGCAAGGATGAGGTGAGAACAACAGAGGTTCCTAATAAAACTTAGTTCTTTTGAAACACTGCTCTTTGAAGTGCTCATAACATTGTACAAAAGAAGCTAAACTTTATCCCTCTTTTACAGAGAGATGGTAAGAGTTACAGGCACAGCAGGCCAAGAGCAAAGTCAAGAAACAGACCTCAGGTCTCCCAGTTTCTACAGGCCTAATGGTGGGAACAGGCTGTAGTCATGGGAATCATCTCGTAAAGGCAGTGTCTCCACAAAGGCACTGATATTTTAGCACTAATTTCAAAAACATTTCGACCAACAGCAGTGGGAGACTTGAGTGCTGATGTAATTCTCATGGAAATGAGGTTTGAAACAGGATCCACAGTTCCCTGCAAGTGCTTCCAATGTTAGCTTTTATTACAGCTGCCTTTCAATGAGCATTCAAGCCAGTTTCCCAAAATCAGTTTAGAAGCTTTCATAGTGAGACGTCTTCAGCCAGTCAGCAGATGCTCTTAGGAAGTTTTGCATTTATGTGAGATCCTGTGGACAAAAGTAGATCTTCAAAGGGATAACCATGTCTACTTCTGATTAAAAGCCTAGCTTAGTATGATGATTGAGCACCACTGGGTGCGTCTTGTATGACACAGTCTGATGGGCAGTGAATTGACCATTCAGAAAAAATGTGTTTCTTGTCCTGTTAGTTTTTATGAAATTTAGTATTTTAAAGTGGTTCTTGACTGAAACACAAGCACCTTGCAGTCAGCAGAAAGCCCTGGACTGACTATTCAGTAACAGCCATTCCTGCTCTAGACCCCCGTCCCAAATGTATAAGGAGTCATGACAAAGATCCTCTCGTTTTCCAGTGGCACTTGTTAGAGTGCCTTGGCAGTGGTTAGCTGTCAGCAGCTTACAGGACTTTGAGCAAGTATTTGGGGAAGCCCAAGTCAAATTGTATCGGCAGTGTTGAATGCACTGCTGCATTTACACCTCTCCCATTCTGTGCTGCACCAAAAGCTGTGCCTCTGTAGTAGGAGCCCAAGCTCCTCACATTTCTGAACAGGGATTTGAAAGTCAGCTCAAACCACAGTGTAAAAGAAGTTACTTACGCTTCTTTAAGCATCAGATGTGATTTTCTTATGAGCTGTTACCAAAATCTTCCTGGTCTCTAAGTAACCTGCCAATCTTGTTCTTCCATAGCAGAAGTTTCACTGCAATACTCCTTGCAAAGGGTGCCTTGTGTCATGTCTCTGTCTGCCCCAAGGTTATCAAGAGTTCAGCCAGATCCCCACATCCCACAGCAGTGCTGGCTTCCTGAGTGATTTGGGGGCCTGTTAGCAGCCTGCCTGCATGTTCATGGAATGGACTGTTAGGAGAGCAAATCTCAGCTGAAGCGTAGATGTTTGTTTTATTAGTGCAGGAAGGAAGGAGGCAACTTTCTTCCCTGGAAATGCATCTACAATACAGACTAAGTTGTAAGAGCTCATAAAAGCTGCTGCCACTGCTTAGGCAAGAATAACAATGGTATGGACATGAGAAGCCAGAAGAGACATTTGATACACAGTGAAGCTTGTGTAAGCTACAGAGCCTGACACCTAATGGAGGAAGGGCCAATGAAGGCCAAAAAAATTACATTAGGAATCTCTGCACTGCTTTTAAACTAGAAATGTTGCCTGTTGCCAGTGGCCTTTGGTGTAGTTTTCACTGTGTTTATATGGTAGCTATTCATTGCTGGGTAATTATCTTGTTTTATTTTTCTACTTATTTATTGAATAAATCAAACTAATACAATTCCAACCCACGATTGCCATGGGAACACTCCAACAAGGACAGATGCAGTCTATAGCTGCAAGGAAGGAAAGCAGACTTCAACATTATTAAATTATACACAAGACAATCAATACAACTTAACACAAACAGCCCTTGCAGGCTCTGCACTAACTATCCAGAAGGCTCAGCCAGTTACTTTAGAGCCTCTTGCAACACCAAACATTAACAATCACTATCTCAAGTTTCTATAATGGCAAGTGCTCCAGAATGCAGTCTTTCTTGCCTTTTCCCTCATGTCCTGCTAAAGGGAATCACAGAAATCATGTAGTCTACTTTTCCATCCCATGACAGGTATTTTTCCCTCCGTAAATCCAGTAGATGTGTTGAATTCTTGCTCTAGCATTCCCAGAATTTGCATTGAAAATTTAGTCCTAGTGAAAATAACACTTTTAGAAAATTTCAAACAGTTTCTGAAAGCAGAAGTCAAATCAATCGCAAACAAATCTAAAAGGCTGTTTAGCTTAACTTGGTCACTGTCTCTGCAAAGATGGATGACAAGAGACAGGAAAATAGAAGGCAGAGAGGAGAGGAGATTAAAGCGATGAAGGGCCTACAAAGCTCATAGCAATTTTTCTCCTTAATTTCCTCATATTCAAGGTAATGCCACTGAGAGGAAGCCAACAAAAAGAATTATATGCACTACCCAGACTGTGTTTGTAAAAGGCAGTCTCATCAGTCCTGATTCTTTCTATCACTGGCAGTGAGGGCTGTCTTTCTGGACACTGCAGGGAGAGAAGGTGCCAGGCATTTGATTAAGCCACATCACAGTCTCCTTAAGTCCCCCAGCTGGGAGCCATCTGGTAGTAACTCACTCTGTGCAGGTCATCCTTTCTATTGCAATGCCTTCCCACCTACCAGAGTGCTGTGATTATCCTCCCTGCTTACATCCCCTTAAACATGTCCCAGCAGTGCTGACAACACCCCGCCACCACCACCCCTCATTGCAAAGTTAGGAACCAGACTCATCTCCTTCCTGCAGTGGGCATCCTATAGCAATCCTGAGCTCTCTTTCTTTATTTCTAGTCTTCTTTTAATGACAGTTTATCAGAAATCAGCTGTGATTAAATAATTCCTATACCAAAACTTTTGCAGAGTGAAAGATAACATTCATTTGCTTTGCTCCCTCTTCCCATACTCTACCTGCTTCTGGGATTCACTATTTCATTTCTACTACCTGCAAATCTCATCTCCAGTCCGTAATGAAAAAGATAGACTGTTTCTGCATGGCAGAACTGTAGCACTGTGTGCAGCTTCAAAACAGGCAGACACCAATCTTCACTATTTGAGTCACCAGTGGGTGATACCTCCTGTGACATTGTTTGTCCAGGACAGTCATTCAGCTTCCATCCATGCTCTCTTGCATTATCTCCAGGACAGTGCTCGGCTCTGCCTGAAATCTTTGCCTTATCTATTCTGTTATAAGCAATCCTTGGTGGTGCCATTCCTTTCCCCTGCCCATGTTCTGTAGCAGCAGCTTGATGATTGTGTGGCAAGGCATATATTTTTATACCAATTTAGCTAAAAACAGTGACTGACTCGAGGAAGACAGCCTGCTCTGGGAAACTTAGGAAGGTGCTTACTTTCTTCATTGCAGTATTTAGTTCAAATGAAGTCTGTCAATTAGATCAGGATGCTTGCAAAGAGCAGAACAGAGCCAATAACAGAAAGTACTGTTAAAGTGCTGTCAAATTTGAGGAAGCATTGATCTGGAACCTAAGTTTACAAGGACTCCTAGCCTCAGTCTGGAACCAAAATCCAAGCCCTGGAAAGCCTTGAACTCCACAAGTTCACATCTGGGTCAAATCAGACCACTCAAGCCCATTTCCATGCAGGAGGCGAACTGAAAGGCATGTGGTATGCTGGGGAGACAAACCACAGATGTTTATTGTGCTCTTGTGCCCTTAGCAATTGTTTTAATGGGCTGGAGCTCCTGGGAGGCCATTTGACTTCTGTTCCTGTCTATACTGTTCCCTTGTAATGCTGACTGTGCAGAAGCCTGAAGCTGTCAACAATCTGCTTCCAGCGTTATCTCAAGAAAAGGAAAGTGGAGTGACATCTGATCTGCTGAGAGAGGATGGAGAGGGGGGTACTTTTAAAATATAAAGCAACAAAAATCTGTATGGAATCGATATTAGAGACAATGCCTTCCATCTCTCTGGAAAGCACAGCTTAGTGCAAAACACAGATTTCCTTTTTCTCTGTTGCAACAACTATACATTAAAGACTTACACTTACTTTGCCAAGACCACATTGTCAGTAAGTGTTTTGAAGCTCTGCAATAATGATTATTGTGCAGTATTGCATTTTAATAATTCAAATAAACTGTGGAACATTGTGATCTCTACAGCTAAGTAAATACTTTGTTGCAACTCCAACTTGGAAAGCATCCTCCATTTCAGTGGAATGGTCTCTTTGCAGAAAAGAGCATTTTAAAACCACTCTTTGCCTTCACAATGAGCAGCCCTGGCTGCTGCTGGTCCCCTCCAGTCTGTGCAGAGGAGAGAATCTATGTGTGTGAAGATCATCATCATGTGAGAATTTTAGTTTTCTTTTGCTGTCTGTTATACTGGAACACCTGTGCAAGCAAGAGGATCCATCCATACCTCTCAGGCATTTAGCTCCTTTATTCTTCAATCACTGCAATAAAATTTGGAACTAGAACCTAGACAAAGCCTACAAGACGTACCTGCCTGTTCAGGCAGGAGTGACACCACAGCACTTAATTTTTCAAATAACACTACAGACCCCTGGTTTAACATACAGAGTGTGAACTGTAGAGGTTACTGGGGTGAGGTCTTAGGGCTAACCAAGAGCTTCTGTAGTTCTCACATCCAAGGGTCAAGCTGGGCAGAAAAGGAAAGGGCCTGCCTTCCTCTTTGAGACAAAGCACAAATGGTGATAGAAACTTTGTAAAGGGCACTAATGAAGAATGAGTGGATCAGGGAGAGAAGACAGACTCAAGGACAGTGGAGGTGAAGAAATGCTACAATTTCACCAAAAAAAAGTAAAGCCCTCCAGGAAAGAAAATAACTAGACAAAACTAAAAAGGAAAATAGAGGTCAGGACTGAAAAAAGAAGTGTGATTACTCAAAGGAATTGGTTTCAGGGGGAGAAGAATTACAGAATGTACTGCTTAGGCCAGAAAGTACACTAGGGAAGGCTGTCAAACATGAGTGTTAGCTATGTAAAAATATACTGCTGGTATTGTTCATCTGGACTAACATATGGCACACAAATTCCTGGATCTCCCAAGTCACTGTGAATTTGACAGTCTACTTGAAAAGCATGAGGATTTCATTTACTGTTTACCTTAAATGCAACCCTTTGAGGCCACTGAGATTTAGATAGTAATAAAAGTGCAAATTCTTAGAAACTGAATGAAAAGGTTTTCTCTTGCTGAGGATAGAAAGCTTTTTTTTTCACTTCTTATACAAATATGACAACACAGAGACTCATTTTTCTATTTGTGCTCTTAAAAGTGTGTTGCATAATTATACTACTAAAATTTGGTGAGGATGTCTGATCTATTTAGGGTGGAACAGTAAAGACAAAGCACATTTTCTAATCTGCTAAATCATGTAGCCCAAGGATCTCTCCACTGTTCTGCATGTAGTTTTCTACAACCAACCCTCAAAAGATAAGGTTAGATTACATGGAATATTATCAAAACCAGAATCACTAATGTATCACTAGAAAATGAAAGAAGCTGCTGTCTATTTACATGTAACAAAACTACTAAACTGGCTGAAATAAATCAAAGATTAATAATACTTTCAATCTGTGTAGGAGGTTTTTTATATAGCAGAGAACTGAAGAGGCTAATATTTCTCATTCAAATTTACATTAAAATGTTCTTTACTGTCTGCTAGGACAAGCAGAGCCCTAGTAGGTGCAGACTCAATTCCCCTGGCTTCTGGGAAGTCAAAATAGCCATGCTTTTGAGGAATGTGTTGCTATGACAAACAGCAGAGTCAAAAGTACTTATGACAGGTAGAAAATTTGCATTTCCATTAGCAAGGCCTTTGTCAAATGAAATCCCTAAAGGCAGTGAAGAATGTGTGTGGAAGGAAAATGCAATGTATTAATTTCCCATCCCCTCCTTGCAAAAAAAAAAACAAAAAAACCAAAAAAAAAACCCACCAAAAAACCGCACACTGGATAGTTCAATGAAACATAAGATAAAAGGTAGGAGGAAAAGATTTACATTCTTGGTGGTCATATGATAAAGGGATAGTAATCTATGCATGCTTTTGCCACCAAATAGCCCAGAAAAGAAATGTTGTTGGATAGCTTGGCTGAGCCACTTTTCTCTTCTGAAAAACCTGGTCTACATACTCAAATACCTGGAAAAATGAGCCAAATTTTTACCTTTTTAAAAGTTTATCAAAATATGGATACACTTTAAAGGATAGCGCTTAATCTTTTTGGCTGAAGTCTTTTAGAAATTAATTAAAATATTATTGATTTTAATAAGATTCTTATTCTTTTATGCTCTGGCTTTCATGGATGAAATTCTTACTAGAAATTAACAAATCATCAGTGGAATTACAGATAAAGCAAAATACTATTTAATGTGAATAAAAATGTCATAAATTGGTTCTAAGTTTAATTTGGCCAGCCTTTAAAACATATCGATAGTATCACAACTAACCCTCATCGTTTTAGGATGTCTATATCATCCTACTTCAGTTCTTCATTTATATCCAGACATTTATCATCAAAAGTCACTTTATCTTGGGACTGATGGAATTAAATTCATGGATTTGTTGTGAGAAATGCCCAAAGAAAAACAATATTTTATTAGTTGATATTGTTTTTTCCAGGTATGTTTCAGCATTTCAGGGTACTATATGCATTGTATAAACTCTTAAGAGCATACAGAATGTATGTTTTCAAATCTCAGTTTATCAGTGTGTTCTAGCCTGCCACAGCCCATCCCCCCAAGAACTGGCCCTTTCCTCAGCGTTACTTTCCCTCCCTTTATTCTGGTGCACATGGCTGTACAGCTTGTTGCAGTCCTTGCCAAAATTTACTTTAGCTTATCTATATTATTGTAATCATGCAATGCCAGCAGTTTGCCTGGACTTCTGCATTCAGATGTAGAAGCAGGATCCCAGCTCTGAGTCATTCAGGGAGAATACTTTTGCATCTGTCACTAGCTTTAGGAGAACCTTCAATCTCTTTACCATTTCAGCTAATGAAAGTACATTTCTTTCACTGAGAAGTCTTTTCAGAAACAGCTAAGATATGTATATGCTCCTTTTGATGCAAAACTCCCATAGGTTGACTCTGTTGATCACAGCTCAGAGAAAACAACTGCCAAGTAAAATTATAGTAATTCTTGATCAGGCATACTTGTAGTTTATTCCTTCTCCTGTATACAGTCATGCTGTGCTGGCACATGTCCCTATGTGGTGCTTGTAAACCAGTCCTTCAAAAGAAAATCCCAAAATTTCATCCCAGTGAGTATAGTCACATTGGAACAAAGGTTATAAGTTAATGGGCTTCAGAAGCATAAGTCGTAATAATATCTTCTCCTGCAATTGGATTTCTGCTCTGAAGTCATCTATGAACTTTAAAAAAGTGTTTTGCAGGAATAAATGAGTATGTTGTGTGACCATCACATCCCCCTCAAAAAAATCCCAACCCTACCAGAGTGACAGTGCATGTTATGAGCTGCAGTCAGTCTGTCTGTGATGAAGCTGTACTTTCTCTGCGCTGTGTCTGCCTAGATATTAAAGAACTGAGACATCACACACACTGGGTAGGGTAGCATCCTATTATCTATTTGTTCTGGAACAAGTGCAAATTGCTTTCAATATGCTTTTATAAAACACTGGGGTTTCTACAGGCTCTACTAAATATTACTTTCTGGCTTAGGCCCTTTCTGCCTCTGTATTTATTTATTCCTGCCTCACTAACTTTATTGATAGCAAAGTTTTTCAGCATTTCTTTCTTATTTTACTCCTCTTTTCATAGAGCAATAAATATTATTCAATTCAACAAATGCATACAAATGGTTTTCATTAGAATTTTAATCTACTCTGAAAATGAAAGAAAATCTTTGTATAAATCTTTTTAAATTACCAGAACATAAATTCAGACAGGGACATCTCCACCTAGGCTGAGCTGGGGAGTTCACGGCCTGCTGTCCTCGTTCATAAATTAATTGAGGTCTCTAGCTGCTGTAAATGAACAGTGCATCCTGCAAAAGATCATATCTGTCAAGATTGCAGATTGGTTTCTATCAGAGTTTGCAAAAGTCAGAGCTCACAATGCTTTCATTATGTCTATGAGTATGGCTTCCCAACTGGAAAGAAATGTGTTTTGTTCTGTTGGGCCAAGATTTACAGAAAGCAATTTTCCTCCATGCTCCAGTTATAACAAACCTACTGAAAAATGTCATTTCATGATTTCTTTCATTCAGTCAACTTTTTACTGACAAATATGTATTCTTTCTGCTCCATGTGTATGCACCAACTGTGACATTTAATGGCCAAGGAAGGTTAATCACAGGTGAGTACATATCCCCCTTGGATATTGCAAGCTATACTGCATTCAGTGCCACTTAGCCATTATAAAGTAAGCATGGTAGCTTTAGCTGACTCACACAACTACCTGTTTTATATTACAAATTCATACATTTTTTAAAAGGCTGCCTAAGATTCAGGACACCAGACAGCATATCCATGAATACCTCTTCGGTATCTTAAATTACATTAAGGTTGTGGCAGAGTGTGAAGAGAGTCGAAGGCAAGATGGATAATATTGAGTCCTTGGTTTCTTTGTCTTTGCACTGTCAATCTGTAAGCATGTGAGGGTTGGAGCAAAGAAAAGAGAACATCAGTTCCCAGAGTTTGGGAAGCAGAGGTTGATTTGGTTTTGGGTGGTTTTTAATCAGTGCCATATTTGAGAATGATGGCAGGGACCCTTTACACATAAATACCAGTTTGTAAGAGATTGAAAATCAAAAGGAGGGCGAGACTTGATCAAAACAGTTTTTAACACAAGTGAGTACAATGGGTCTATTTCCATTTACATGTAGGGGACTAAATCCCAAACACATCACATGCACATAATGTCCTTCCTTGCTTATGTCGGCCATGCTGGACCTTCTCTCTTCACAGCTGAAGCTGTAGAAGAGGACCCCCCAAATCACCTTAGCATCAACCTTTCACTTCTACCTCTCTAAGAGAGGAAAAATTTCATTGTTGGGGTATGCTGAGTATTGCCCAACAACTGAGCATGACTGTTCTCTGGAAGGAGTAGAAAGCCATCATAGCAGCTTTTAAAAACGATGGGGAGATTCTCTACAACTACAAGCACTGCTCACAGAGAAGTCCTGGTGATCTTAGGTCACAGAAGAGTAGTGAGGAAGGCCTAGAAGGGCATGGTGTGGTATTTTGTTCTTTAAATACACACACAACCTTTTAAAGAATGCAGATTATTTACATGCTAAAAGTTAACCTGCTCATTAATCTCTGTTTAAAGGCTTCTGCCTTAGCCTGATAGTGCCAACCAGTTAGAAAGATGGCTGCCAGCCACATGAGCTAAATATATACTCAAAATTATTTACTTGGCAGGTTCAGCAGTCACTACATTACCGAAGCAGTTGGGGCAATTTAACTATTTTATTAAATACTCACTATTTCTGAGCTGTATCACACAAGTGATATTTGGCATCCCAATGTCATGATGTTGTCCCTTCCTACCATGAGACCACCACGCTGTCAAACTCTTCTCTGGGAAAAATACTTGCAGGTGGAAACATCAGCAGTTATCTTGGTAGTCTAGCCTAGAAAGCATTTAAAATAAGTGTTTTAAATGTACAACTGCTCTGCACTGGGGCCAAACAACAGGAGGGAAATTTCAGGCTGGAAGTTTTATTGTAACAAATTGCAGATGCTGAAGATGTGGATTGCAGTGGAAACCGTGGTAGCATGTTCACCATAGCAGGGACAAGTCAATACGGTGTGAAAAAAAATCTGTCCTAAGCAAACACTCATGCCAGCATTTTCTGTTATATCAGCCCATGTCTGATATATACTAGCATATATGTATGTACAACACTCCACTGAACAGCAGCAGGAAAAGGAATAAAGAAAGAAAGAAAAAAACCCAAACCTTCTGTATCTGCTGTTTGGAATACAAATCAAACTAGAGATTTTTGTGCAACAATGGTTTGGTCCCCAAAGCTGCATTGCTGGTACAGATTTGCAGTGGCCTTCTCAGAATAAAATTCCTTCAAATATTTAATTTTCCTCCTACTTTAATTTTACCATACTTAGTGCCTTGTTACAGGCTTCTGAGACAAGTAGCCTCTCCCTATAACTTCAGATATTTGGTAACACTTGATGCCATTTGATGCCATTCAGGCATCATTTAAAGGGGTTGCCCATTTTGAGTTCTCCTCTCATCCCTGGGTTTCTAATCATCTTTACACCCGCTGTGTATTACCTAAAGCAGAAACTGCCCTAGACAGGACCTTAGCACCTACCAGTGTGCAGGATACCTTGCAGAACAGTCTTGTGAGTAAGGATAACTTCTTTCTTCTCCATGATATAGTCCAAAAGTCACACTTGTTTTTTGATGGACTGAATCCCATGGCAAACTCATCTGTTGTGTTCTGTTGGCTAACTCTTACACTACTTAATAACCTTTCCCTATATTTCTCCCTCACAAAGACTTCTGGTGTTTTAGATGTTTTTTTCCCAGATGCAGTAATTTTCTCTTCTCTCCTATTGGGGTGGAGAGTGGCAGAAGGGTGGCTATGGAGACTTGCAGTGAGCACACACTTGAGGGCAATTACCTGTGTAATTGCCTGGAGCAAGACCCAATCAGCCCAACTAACTCCTCATTCATGCTGGAAGTCTAACACAGTTAAATGGGATACTTTCCTCAGACAAAACTGATGAAAGAAACTATCACACTTTAGACACATTAGTCTCATGTACCACTTTGGTTAGGAGTGTTTGACCTTGATTTGTCCACAACCCAAGAAAAAAGGGGGAAAAGTCAGCGAGACTTAATGACTCTCTTTCTCTCCCTGTCCCCTTTTCCCACTAAGGACTGGCTGTGAATATCTTTACACTGATATTTACCTTCAGGTGACTAAGTTGCATCTTAAATAGACCTCACCAAACCAGAATCGTGAGACAATAAACGGTGATGCAGGATAGAAACCAAATAGTAACTGCCTGAGTTTACAGGAACGTAATCCTAGTAATTACTTGTTATATGTTTGCTCACCAAACCATGAGTGTTAACTGATACAATGCTGATCCCCATTAAAGTGTCCACCTAAATGTACCATAAGTGTACATTTGATTAGATTGGTGACAGTTTTGATGGTCCAGACAACTCCCCTAAAGAAGGCTATGCCTAGTCCCTGGCACCAATCCCTTCCTACCTTTGTTTTCAGCAACAGTTTCGTGGTGACTCCCATCTTAGTAACACAGAAGTTCTAGTGACCACAATACAGAGGTAAGTACAGAGTTATGTATAAGGCAAGAAATCAGCTCTGTAACTTTTTTTTAATTCATAGGTGATTGATTTATGTGAATACCACAGCATTTTTACTAAGTTCTTGCTTAAAAGGCCTTAGAGGTAAGAGGAAAGTTAGTTCACACGACTGGTGTGCGTGTTTTTGTCCTATAGGCATTCTTTGAAAGTGGCAGCGAAAGGGATTTGAATAGCTTGATTACTAAAACAAACAAAAATATTAAGGAAGGGTGCTTTATGCATGTGTCTGTACTGGGTTTGTCTGGCATTGTTTTGGTAGTGGAAGGGGGTCTACAGAGGTGGCTTCTGTGAGAAACTGCCAGAAGCTTCCCCTATATCCAATGGAACCAATGCCAGGTGACTCCAAGATGGACCTACCACTGGCCAAGGCTGAGCCCATCAACAGCAGTAGTAGTGCCTCTGGGATAACAGAATTAACAAGGGGAGGGAATAAAACCGAAATGGCAAATTGCAGCCAGAGAGAGGAGGGAGATATGAGCAAGCAACAGCTCTGCAGACAGCAAGGTCAGTGCAGAAGAAGAGGGAGGAGGTGCTGCAGGTGCCAGAGCTGAGATTCCTCTGTAGTCCATGGTAAAGACCATGGTGAGACAGCTGTGCCCCTGCAGCCCATGGATATCCATGGTGTAGCAGGTATCCACCGGCAGCCTGTAGATGACTCCATGTTGGAGCAGGGGAATAGCCAAAGGAGGCTGTAAACCTATGGGAAGGCCATGCTGGAGCAGGCTCCAGCAGGACCAGCACACTCGTGGAGAGAGGAGCCCATGCTGGAGCAGGCAAGAGTGTGAGGAGTCCTTCCCTGAGGAGGAAGGAGTGGCAGAGGCAGCATGTGATGCACTGACCTCAGCCCCCATTCCCTGTGTCCCTGCACCACTGGCCAGGAGGAGGTGGAGGCTTGAGAATAAAGCCTGGGAAGAAGGGAGGGGTGGGGGAAGCTGTGTTAAGATTTGGATTTTTTTTCTCATTATCCTACTGATTTTCCCAAGTTGAGTGTGTTTTGTTCATGATGGTAACTGCTCCAGGTGAGTGATCTCTCTCTGTCTTTATCTCAACCCACGAGCCTTTTGTTCAGTTTTCTCTCCCCTGTCCAGCTGGGAAGGGGAGCGACAGAGTGGCTTTGGTGGGCACCTAGTGTCCAGCCAGGTCAACCCACCATGGTACCCAAGGAGTATTAAAGGGATTCTTTGTCAGGAAGCTGTATTTCTTTATGGGAAATTTCCCACTATTGCTGTCTCTCTGAGGTGTTGTAATAACCTCTACTTCACTGAAGCTCCCATCCATAGTTTCCAACAGAAATAGGATTCAGGAAGCCAAATTTAAGAAATTAATCTACACCCTTGGCTGTGCACATACACAGACTGGAACACCATCCCACCTCAGGAGCCTGCATTAAAATGTGCTGGCAGTAGGATAGAGAACAAATGTTCACATCAGTGCAGGTAAATTCTACAACTTGGAATGAAATTACAACAGAAAGAGCAGCCTTTTGAATACTATACTGATCTCATTTAAAAGCAGAGAGAAAGGTCGGATTTTAGAGCATTATTGAGGGAGCATGTAGATCCAGATTTCCTGTGACAGAGACTACACTAATCACTAAGTGCCAGCTCCTAGCAAGAATTCATCTCTCTCACGATCTAGCTTTTAAATGGAAGGTGTTTGCTCCTTCTAAAGTTATTGGATTGTATTCTGACAATAAAGTTAAATTACATAAGGAATATCTAGAATACTCCAACACAAAATCAATGGCATTATTTTATATTTTGCTTTCTCTCTCATAACTTGCATAGTCACACCCTGGTCTGTGCAAGTTTGTGTTCAGTAAGAACACGATTTCAAAAATCTACTGCTGCTTCCAGGAAAATACTGAAATATATTCTAAGACAGAAATAATTCTGTTTATCAATCATTTTTCTTCCTCACCTCTTTGCTATTTAGAATATTTGCATGAAAATGGGATCTTTATTTCCCAAGAGTTCATCAGCTTCTCCTGATATAATTTCCATGGATACCAATTGTATGTGATGTTGCAAGCATACAACGAAAGGATAAGGACTAAGGAAGAGAAAAAATCGACTGCTTTATTCTTTGACTATGCTTTTGAGTAACTCCATAAGCAAAACCTAAAGTTGTATCTAATCAACTCATCACCCACACAAATAACCCACTCAGTCCCTCTTCCTTCTAAGCCCTCTTGGCAAAAATATCCCCACATATTTAAATGTATTCAATCTTTCAGATATTTTCTGCTACTCATTGAAAACAAAACTCAGGGATTTAGAAGGTGGCAGAGGGAAAAAAGTTTTTAATTTGCATTTTTTAAGCTAAATTTTAAAACTTGCTAATTCAGAAATTTAAATGTTAGATTTCTCCATTAAAAAGTGTTGGTAAGGTATTACTTTCAGTAAAATGACTCATAACAAAGAATTATCTTCACAATAAAAGTCTATCAGAAATAACAAAAGGAAAGAGCAAGTTTCAAAATGTCTTTGTTTCATCAGTAGGCACAGCTATTTAATGCAACGTGCCTGAACAACTACAGAAGACTGAGTTTCTTCACTGATGTGGATTTTGATACCTGGGTCTTTCAAAAGATCATTTGAAGACGATGTTATCTTTCATTTAAAGCCATTTCTTATAACAGGTTTTGGATGAACAAGTTTTCTCATTTTGTAACTATACAAAAAATATTTTTCAGTTAAGGTTGATGACATGATGACCCTGGGATTTCAATTTAGCTCAGAAAAGAAATGTCCAGAAGCAAATGGCAGAGTAGGCAGAGAGAACTGTAGTCTCCATTTATCCAAGGAACCCTGATGTTACTCACAGGCAAGACCTTGCAATATTTTGATGTAGTGGTACTGTGCGTGACCCATACAGATGCAGGAAGAGAGTCATAACTATAAAGCCTTCACCATTTTCTATGATCCCTCTTTCCAGTATCTCAAAGGAAAGGAGACATTTCACAGGGAAGGAAACACACACACGATGAGATCAAGAAACTTGGCCAGAGTCAAAGACAGGGTTGGGAGCAGAGAGAGGTCCCACCAGAGAACACTAACCACAGAGGCACAGTCCTGGTCCAGGGGTGGGCAGATCATGGCAGCCAGGAGCACCAGGAATGTCTCAACATGGTTTTCCAACCCGTAATAACATCTCACACAGCATCTCTCAAATCAATCCTTACACTTTGCAAACAGAATCAAACTTCTCTGTCAGCAGCGATAAGTCACTGACCCCTCAGAGTCCCCACTAATTTTGGTTTTGTTTATCCCAGACTCAGGCAGCATGCTGAGGGCAACCACAGCAAGCCTCCTTGTAGCTTGCAGGCTCCTGCCCAGCAAACACCGGCACTAGCTGAGACAACAATGATGCTAACCCTCAGCACTGGCAGAGGCAGAGCTTTCTCCCTTCTCCACAGAAGGTTCACTGCAAACACCAGGCTGGGGCAGTACAGGTTGGCTGCTGCTCAGCCCTCGGGGCAGGCATTGTCCTGCAATTTGTAGTCTCCTCCCAGAAACTCAAGGTATGCATGCCCTGCAACACATAGGGACAAGGCTCCAAGTATGCAATTTCTGTTCGTTCTCTACTTCTCAGTGGTCCTAACATTAGCTCTGGGCTAGAGATAAACTTTTTTTTCCTTAAACTTTGCTCATCTGTCAAGTCTCATTGCCTGACTTCAAGGAGATCAATCTGCCTTCCTTAAACACAACTCCTGGCTCTTTTGAGAGGCTTCCCTTTTTAGATGTTGGCCTCCTAAGTTCCTCTCCACAGCCCGTCTCCCCTGCTGCATCCTTCAACAGATTTTTTTAAATCAGAACAGACAACCCATGTAGGCTGACATGCTTTTTGCGGTGCTCGCTGCTCACATCTGAATGTTACTACCAATCTGCAGGCATTTCTGGGCAGCACAGCAGAGGAGAGTGGGGACCAGAGGTGTCTGCTACATGCGTAGCATGCGCCCTGGAAAGGACTCTTTTCCTGTAGTCAGTAAAAACGACATGAGTGATGAAATTCCTAAGTATTGCTGCCAAATAGTTTTAAGCACTAGGACCAGAAGTTGTCTGTGGGATAAAAAAAAATAAAAGGAAACCAAGAAGATACAGAAAAAACCCCACAGATGTTATCAGATTCTGCCCTCTCTCTCCTTTGGAGATTTTTCTTTAAAAAGAAAACACATTTGGGTGTGTGAACGCATGACCTGCTCTCCATTGAATGCCAAATTCTCAGAAACATCATTCATCTTACTCAATATTTCTCCTCTGCCTGAGGTGAAGTCGGTCAGCTCTGCATGCCTGATTCTGGTAGTTCTGCCTTAACCTTAAAAAGCAGTTGAAATAAAACAAAAGTGAAGCTCCAATTCCACACACTTATTTTGACTTTTATAGGGAGTTACCCATTAGAGAAAACTGTGACCTGAAACAGCTCTCCTTCGCTCTTCCCCAGTCCACTCCCACCCCCACTGGGGACATGTGAAAGAATACCTACCTTAGTTACTTCTGTCTAAGCTAAAAGTGCATGTAAAATCAATCCAGGTAATGTGTAGCCCCACTTGAGGGCAGAATCTCAAATCAGAATATTTATTACTGAGCTGTAGAGCTCTGTTTTCTCAGACTTTGTCAGAAAGGAGATATTTGAATGCCAATAGGGACATCAGGCTCCATCTCTTTATAGACCTTGGGTCAGGAAAGGATGTAAGTACATCATCAGCTTTAGCCCTACTGACTTAAAGGATAGTTAAGCACATATTTTTTCTGTCATGAACAGGGAATAAGTAGTACTATATTCATCATAGCTGCAAGGGGAATATGCACACTCACTTATACAGGCTACCTAGCTCACAGCAAAGGATAGGTGCAGCTTTTCTTGCACTCTAAGCTATGATCAACAGAAAAGGAACTGGCCAGAAGTGAACTGTGGGATCAGCCTACTAAGATTTCTGTTCAACCCCAATGTATGAAAGTACCATTTTATTATGCAACAGAGCAAGAACCATCCCAGATGTTTTCCCTGGTGAAAAAGGACCTGGAGGTACTGGATGACAACTGGCTGAACATGAGCCAGCAGTGTGCACAGGTGGCCAAGAAGGCCAATGGCATCCTGGCTTGTATCAGGAATGGCATGGCCAGCAGGACCAGGGCAGTGATTATCCCTCTGTACTTGGCACAGGTGAGGCCACACCTCGAGTGCTGTCTTAGTTTTGGGCCCCTCAGTGTGAGAAAGACACTGAGGTGCTGAAGCAAGTTCAAAGAAAGGCAGCGGAGCTGGTGAAGGGTCTGGAGCTCAAATTTTATGAGAAGCAGATGAGAGATCTGGGGGTGTTTAGCATGGAGAAAAGGAGGCTCAAGGACCACATTCTGTCTCTTTACAACTACCTGAAAGGAGGTTGTAACCAGGTAGGGTTTTGTCTCTTCTCCCAGGTCGTAAGTAACAGGACAGGAGGAAATGGCCTCAAGCTGTCCAAGGAAAAGCTTAGACTAGATATTAGAGGAATAAAAAAGTTATGGAAAGGGTTGTAAAGCTTTGGAGCAGACTGCCTAGGGAAGTGGTGAAGTCACAATCCCTAGAAGTGTTCAAACCACGTGTGGATATGGCACTTGAGGACATGGTTTAATGGTGAACATGCTGGTGGTAGTTCTAGGCTGATGGTTGGACTTCATTAGCTTAAAAGACTTCAAGGTCTTTTCCAGCCTTAATGGTTCTATGATCAGTGGCCTCTCTCTAGGTTTATCAGTCCTAGGGTGCCTAGGATCCAAAAGGCCCAGCCTCAGGCAGATGTATCCTGCTGGGGAGTGACCTGGCTCACCCGTGCTCATACAGGAGCATTTCCAACAGGAAGATGAGCCAGCATGAGCAATGAGGGGAAGAGCAGCAGGCACATCCTATTTCTAGAGCCATCCCCCCTGAACCATGGTGTTTCCCCAGGAGAGGAGAAGTGTCCCTCAGACGGAGGTGCTCACCGTGGCTCCCACTCACCTCTGCACAACGTGACCCTGCGGTGGCGGCTGTAGTGCTGCAAGACCCCGTATTTCAGGGAGGGGGAAGGGAAGGAGCAGAGACCTACAGCTCTGCCAGGTGAGCAGTGACCCATGCTGACCCATGGCCATGTCCATGCCACTTCTGCCACACAGCTTTCTTGCCCACATCTCTGTAGAAATCCCTGCAGGGAAAGAGGCTCTGGAAGAGCTGATGGGGTCTGCAGGAAGAGACAGTGAGAGGATGTAAGAGAGCAGGGAGGGGAGGAGGAGGCAGTAATCAAAGCATACACCTGGAAATCACCAGAGGCCACTGTACTGTGAAATCTGCTGGTCAGTATTATTTTCAGAGTAGAGATGTGACTCAGTGGGATACAGTCACCCTCCTTTGCAGTCCCCAAAGTCACTGTCTGTGGGACTCCTTGGAACAGAGCCTGTAGGCCAGCTGCATCAAGCCTACACAGGAATTTCAGTGTATTCCCGTAAACCAACTACACACATGCTCTGCAGACATCTCTTGGTGACCAGGCACACTAGAAGCACTTACAAAACCTGTCTGATTCATAAGAAAATGACTCCAGTTAGCAGGAGAGAAACAGGAATTTTAGGCATACATATTCCCTAGCAACTTTGAAAAACTCCTTCAGTTTAGAACATGGTTGTCTGACATACTCAGACTCTCCACCCTCCTTCTTACTCCAGTTGTTTTTCTCCAAATCACAGGGAGGTTCTTTCCCCCTTCCTTGTTTCCAGACAAGCTTCCTCTGGCCTTGCAGAGCCTGACAGGTAACAGACCTTTCATGCAACCGCACACTTCCTTTTCTCTCTTCCTTTCATCCCCAGACATCAGCATCCCATAACAAATTTGTTTTGCTGTCTAGGACTTTCTAGTTTCCCTGTCCTTCCCCTCAGGGCAAGTCTCCAAGAACGACCAACACTCTTTTAGTGTTTCCACACCTAATTAGCTCCTGGTTTTTCTCCTCTGGAAGCTAGATAAGCAATGTTACAGTAACAAGTCACAGAGACTAATGCATTCATGATATGGCTGTTACAGTGTGATGTCTCCAGTTGTCAAAGAAACATTCCTCCTCCATCAGATTAAAAAAAAAAAATCGATATCCAGTATAATTAAGTACAGTCAGTCACCCTTGAAAAAAAAGAGGATACATGGAAAACAAAATCCTGGTATCTGAATGTGAAGCTCCTAAGCAAAACTTGTCAGTCCTTCAAGAAAAAAATATGAAAACCGTACCACAAAACACTAGATGCATTATTAGTAGTATCTTTAATAACAGGAAAAAATATTAAAGTGCCATGTTGTTTACAACACAAAATTAAAATTTTAATTTTAATCAGTCCTGTTTACCCAGCAACATTCTGATTAGCAGTCAGAGTTGACTGTACAGTGGAGGAGAGAAAACCCTCTCTCAACAAGATACGTCACATAAAAGACTTCTGCACGAGTCAACAAGCAGCAACACCAGAGCTACACAGCCAGCTAGAGAATGTACCCAGGTCTCTGGCAAACTCATTTCCCTAAATTTGTCTCAAACTGGCACACAAACCAAGACACAACTTATGCCTCTGAAGCAGGGATTTGAATAGATTTCGTTTCCTCTCCTTTGGTGCAGGGAGCCTTCCTGAATATTTGCATGGCAGAATTGAAGTACACATTAGCTTGAAACAATGGAGGAATAGGGAGGTAGAGAACTGAGTAAGAAATCCCAGGAAACCGTAGGCAATTGCTTCTTTATTATGCATATTTTGCTGCTGGAGCACATTATTCTCATTCTCCTCAGGGCAGGGCTTTTTAAGAGCACAGTAAATAATGTCAACAACTGAAAATTCAGCACATCGAGCTTGATTTTCTTTCTTTTGCCTCATACTTGGCAGGGGGAGTGCCCTACCAGAGGCAAGATTTTCCAGCACGAAATCTTGAAGCACGTAACACAGAAGTAGCAGTTTCCCATTCCAACCCTACTCCTTAATTCCTCCTAAAAAAGAAAAAAAAAAAAAATCAGGTAGATGCACGAAACAAATGACTGTAATTCATGTACTCTGTCACATATATCTCGGGTTTAAGTGCTGCCCTTCTGCTGCACAGTTCAGAGGAAGACGGTGCCCTCCTCGTTCGTTATTCGGAGTGACAGGCAGCAGCCCTCCCGCCACAATTATCCGGTGCTGCCTTCCAGGCACGGAGCTGCCCAAGGCACCTTCCTCCTGGGATACTTCCGCAGCAGGGAAGGGGTTCAAAGCTCAGCCGCATCAGTGTCTTTGAAGCATTCAGACGACATAAATCCACTGCTCCTGAAGATGAGCAATGTTAGGAAGCAAGCTGCTGCGATTAAGCTCTTACTCCAGGAAAAAAAAAAAAAAAAAATCAAATGCTGCACTCTTCCATAGCTTGATTAACCACATGCTTCATTAAAGCTTTCACTGCTGTTTAACCGAGCTGTAAATGCCAGGAAGGCAGTGGTTTTTCTGAATGAGACAGAGGCAGTTCATGATTTTTTTTATTTTTCCCCTCTTTCTTTCCCCCCCCACTTCTTTCAAACCAGAAAAAGTAAACAAATGCGTTAAGTGTAAAAGGAAGGGAACGTGGATTTAAAGGTTTCATGTAGGGTTTCTTAGACAGTAAGCTCTGTTCGAGGCTTTTGCAGTGTGCCTTTCAGTAGTTCCCAAAGCTAAGAACACAAAATAGATGCAGCCTAAGCACATGAAACAGTTTTACTCCTCTGTTCCCAAATCAGAAAGTTTTACATTAGATAAACGTGGATTTTAAAGGGGAGATCAATCTGCTAAAAGAAGCTATAGTGGTGCAAACCCTTTGAGCCATCACCACTGAAGAGAGAGAGTTGGTACCTCACACTTTCAGCCCTCTATTATAGAAATCCTTTTCTTACCTATAACTGAGAAGAAACAGCTGCAAATAAATGGCTTTTCTGCTGTGGTCACTTTTGTACTTCATTCTTAAGTGCTCCCAGTGCAGCAGCAACCCAAACCAACCCTATTAGATTACTGGAGCACTGCTGGCTGCTCCTTTATGAGTCTCATGCTGCTCCACAACATTTTCCTGGCTCCCTAAAGCCCACCTGCTCCCCGTAGCCCCAGCTGCAGCTCATAAACTTCTCCCAGGCACCAGGTGAGAATTAGCCCCAGCCCCCTGCAATTGCTGCTTCAGGGCATCAGGTGAGGCCTCTGTGCCTATCCCACCTCACTCACTTGGATAAAGACTCCTATGACCCAGCTTTAGGGAGGAAAGCCAAGGGTGGCAAGCCAGAATTTTCATTCGTTTTGCTCGTTGTCAACAGCTTAAAATCCCAGCAAGATTCATTTTGTTAGGTGATGGACTACTGCAGCTTCTTCAGGCTGAGCAATGCAGAGCTATTGCCAGTGTTATCATAGGCTATTTGAGAAATCAGAACAACTGTATTGGTCACAGAACACTTCTTGTCATCTTTGTGAAAATATCCCTAATATACAAAGCAATAAAATGCAGTCAGTGATCAAAGCTTCAAAGATGCAGATTATGCTTTTACTCAGTATGCCAGGCTGTGAAACCATCCTTTCTTAAATGAAATTTATGTAAATAAGACTGCCAGTTCCTTGGATTTTCTGACAAGGGAGTGGACTAATATTTGTAAGGAAAATCTAGATGCTGGCAGGTTTTAGATTTAACTGTTAAGACAGAGTTATATTGAACTGGATAGAATCTCAGCATTTTATTAAATGTGACTTCTTCCTCCAGGTTATGATTCCAAAGTAACTACCAAAGTGCTCCCCAGAGTCTCCTTTCAGGTTGCTGTACCAGGTTTTTCAAGCAATCCCTGCTGAAGCCTGAGCCCGCAGTCACCCCCCCTCTCCCGGCAGGCTGGGCTGTGCTTTGCCACGGGAGTGGTGCTGGCAGCCACAGAAGGAGCAGTGCAGTCTCACATGGGTGAACCATCAGGCTCAAAGAGCCAGCAGTTCAAAGTCCAGCTGAGTGGTGGTTGGAGGAATGAGCTGAAGGCAACTTGATTAAGTCCTGCATCAGAACAGAACAGCTCCCAGCTGGCTGAGTGCCCAGGGGATGGAAGGCAGCTTGGAAGAACAGGATCCACCTGGATCCTTTCATGAGCTGGGTGGATCCTGTTGCAGTGCCTGTGTCACAAAGGAAGAGTGTCAGTGAGCATCAAGCAGTGGAATGGCTGACCAAAAAGGCTGCAGAATCTCTATTCTTGGAGACACTCACCGGGACAAGGCCTGAGCAACTGGATCTAACTTGTAAGTCCATGGTGCTTTCAGCAAGGGGTAAGAATAAATACCCTCTAGAAATCCTTCCAGTCCAAATGGTTCTATTCATCTTGAACTTGAGCTTCAGCAGCAGAAATATAGCTTATTATATTCAGCTGTTTTGTGTCCTCTATTAACTGCTCTTTATTTGGAAGTCAAAGCACTATCTCCCAAACCATTAAAACCAAAAGAACCTGAGAAGTGTACAGAGTTCTGCACATGCACAAAGTAAGGATCAAAACTTCTTTAAGAGTTACTCTAAAACATTACCCTCCAACTAAGCACACGCTGTCCCAAGAGTTGTGCATATGCTTCTTCCCTTTCCATTAAGTTGCCCTGGAAATTAGAGTCCACTTACTGGCCTGAGTCAACTGACCATTATTCTGGTATCTTGTACGTGTGCCTCTATCACATCAAAACCTGATCAGGAGAACTCTAAAACCCTATCCTTTTCTCCAGTACTGCTTTTTTGTTACACAACCAGGAAAGTCCTGGGGGGAAAAAAAACATTTATAAAAGAAAAATTACATTCCTAAAAACATCTGTACATTGGTTCAAAAAACCAAGTTTTTATGCACATTACATATTCACAATATCCAAGGCCTAACACAAAACACAAAGTAATTTGAATCATAATGCATGTACATTTCAAATCTGGACTTAGAATAGCAATTATATATGAAAAATATAGCATTTTTTCTGCAAAACCACAAAATTCTGCTTCTTCTCTACTCTCTGTCCTATTGTCAGACATGTATAAGTCAAAATGCTTCTAATTACTAATTCAGACCAAAGAAAAAGATATGCATGAACTGGCTTAGTGACATTTTATTAAAGTAATTTTTCAGGTTTCATGCTCCCCCCCCACACATATGTGCAAATTTCTTCTTCTGACACTAAGCCACAGACCAATTTTGATGTGGAAAACAGCTGAAGGAAAAAGAAACTTCAGAAATTATCTTATAAATGGACACATAATACATTACAGTGATCCCTTTAGTAGTCAAATGGTTCATGAAATTATACTTTATGTAATATCACAAATGCACCAAATATGCTTTCCATATGATTGCAAAAACAGCAGTGCTCTGGAGCCAAGTGCATGACTTAATATTATAATAATGAGTCTACTTCAGTGTAGTGGATTTTAATAAGACTTTAATAATACTGGTATGAAGCCAAATTACATAATGTCCCAAAATATGAAACAGAGCTTTTGTAGAGAAAATAAAAGCTCATTGAAGTATAACCATATTTAAAAAAAAAAACAACAAAACAAACAACCACCAATGTTATCTAAACAAAGCCATTAGGCATATTTAATTTTTAAAAATAAAATTAGAGAAAAGGAACTCAGATCTATTCCCAGATCTCAAAATAAAATTAAAAAGGATATTATTTTAGGCAACATTTATGAAAACGGAGGTACTATGTCAGCACTGGGAAACAAGCTAACACCACAATTACATCTTTTGGCACAGATATGGATATGGGTTGAATATCTCCAATTTCTCTCAAAGGACAAAAAATGATTCAGTTACCTTACAGGTGGAGTTTAAAACTGAGCTATGTTTGATTATCTAGAAACAACTTAGACCAATAAAATTATTTTCGTCTACATGTGAAAACAAACTCAGTGTAAGAGTCCCAAAGGTAAAGAGCCAAATTATTTACTCCCTCAACCCCCTTCAATTCTGGAGTCCTGGGGAAAACAAGGATTTGAAAGCAGCTGTAAAGCATGGACAATTCTCAGAACAGCTTCCTCTCTCAACCCTCCCCAAGTATGGCAATGTCAGATAGCAATTAACAGAAAAACCAGAATTTCATTTGTTGGGTAACAAGCAGAATGGCACACATTCTTAAGGCTGTAAACCCTTTTAGTGTTCTGCTAGTTGGAAGATCAGCATTTGCATGGATAACATTTTTGTTCTTTATTAGGATCAACCGTTAAGATCCACATATCCAACAGAGAGATCAACATATATTAGCATACTCCAACGTACTGCTGGTTACAAGTACTGCTGTTAAACTGAGTCTAAATCTCTGCTGACAGCCCATCAGAGCATGTGGGGATGAACACAGGAAGAATCAGAACAGTTTTCTTTATATATATTGTTCCCTCTACGTGTCTCCACTTTTTAAGCAGTTTCGATAAAGGCATAAAAAAAATTTAAGTAGATTTAGATTCCACATGACAAGATGAACTGAGGGGGACATTTTATGCCTTGGATTTCTTATAAGTCTACTTTAGCTACAGAAACTATTAAAAAGTTGCAAGTAACTTCCAAGATGAAAGGCATTAGCAGCTTTTTAGAAAAGGATAATCACACTCTTCTAAAGACTTAATGAGACATAATTCACAGAAGCTTTTGACTCGGTCTGCTGTTAATTGAATCAAAGTCGATGATGATCCTGTTACACTTTGGCTTGAATTCCCTAAAAAAAAAGAAAAATACAGATACCAGCTAGTGAGTAGTTAAAACATTTTGCTTGCTTTAGTTCCAGTTAAATTTTTTAAGGAATAAAAAAAATCCCAAAAAACAAATCCTTGGATTCTCCTAGTTTTCTTCGCTGTGGGAGCCAATTATAGTGCACCACACTGAGAGAAACCTGGACAAGAAAGACTAAGACAAAAAGACACATGGGGTGGGTTACCCTGCACATTCTTCAGCTATTGGAGTTTATAAATTACCCAGGAGTCATAGGACTTTTAACAACTTAGCTGCAGGTGGTGGCATCGTGTTACCAGGTCTGGGATTTTTGTTCATATATATTAATATTTCAAATATTTTAAATATATATTTAAAGATGTAGACACAGATACAGGAATCTGGAAAAAATATCTAAATATACTGTATATGTATGCATATGAAAAAGATATTTGGAATACATTTTGATAATATTGATATTTTGATCAATTTTTTCATGCCAAGTTTTTCTAAAACATTTTCAAGCTTTGTGTCAGCATATTAAAATATTTTTGTGCAAGGGGAATAGATCACATTATGCCATACTGGGTAAAACCCAAACTAGTTAAGAGGGAATAATTTAAAAATTGTAACTTTAGAACTGAAAAATTAATACTGCCACAAAATGTTTCCTTTTATTATCATTAGAGCATCTGCTACAGCAATTAGCAAGGAAGGTATATGGGGACTGAGCATATATTTTCCAGTCTACCAGTAAACAAAAGATTATGCAAATAGTGTGGATTTAGTGCCTAATTAAGCTCTGCAGTTCAGTTCAAGAGATTCATTAAGTACCACCTACATCCTTAGCAATCGATACAAGGATAAGTAACAGTCAACACAGGAAAGCACATGCTGCTGACCACAGAAACTCTGAAGGCTTTGTTCAGAATAGCAATCTGAAATGCAAGGAACATTTCTCACCCCGGAGAAGTTACAAGATTTGACTTGCAAGAGAATGATTTATGCTTCTTAGTCAAATAGTTTTAGTAGACAGGAAATACACTGAAGGACTAAAACTGAATTTCAAGTACTACTGTGTTTTTCCATGGATGTTTCTTAGCCCAGTAAGTATCTTTCATCCTAAAATTTTATCTGTCAGAATTGTAATGTTTGCAAATTTTTCAAAGCCTTTATATTAATATTGTAAAACTTTTTAGAGTTGCAAAGCCTCCCTGACTACATAATTAGCCTCACCCACAGCATGTTACTTCTATCAAACTAGCTGTTGAACAGATTGTCTTTAGGTATCTGTTAGTGTCTTAGCAAACCCCACTCTTGAAACATTTTTCACATTATCATTACTTTAAGGCAAACATTCCAAGTTTTACCCTTTTCTCACAAAAAAGCTGATCAAAGAAGATGAACAGCTATATGTACCAAAAATTAATTATGGGAGGCTTATTTGACACCTCCCCAAACTGATTGCAACAAAAAGATACTGAAGTTTCAGTAAGGATGGGGTAATCCACAAAAACAACAACAACAAAAAAAATCAGTTGGTTGTTTCGGTCCAACTCACGATCACAGGATAATTCAGGTTGCAAGGGACTTGAGGAGGTCATCTAGGCCAAACTCCTGCTCAAGGCAGAGTCATTGAGGACTCTCCCGAGTACAATGTAACAAATAACCACTCCCTTTCTAATTTCACTTGCATTCCAGGAACAAAATGAATGATGGACCATTTTCTCATACAAACGTTACAAAATTGAACTTTAACCATACGCAAGACAAAAGAATGGTGCAACAGTCTGTCACCCTAGTTATCCAACAGATCAAGCCATCTACACATACTACAGAGGAATAAAATGCTACATGACTCAAAGGAGAAAAACATTTGCCCTAAAGTTGGTCTCTTTCACACCCCCATTCTCTTCCATTCCCGAGTAAAAATAAAGTTAACTCAAAGCTCTCTCACCTATATATAATACCTGCCAAATCAAACATCCGCCGTGCAGCTGTCATTTCTGTAGTGTCATGATACTTGTCGGACATGAAAATAACTTCCTTTATCCCTAAAGAAGTCACATAGAAAAGATGTTAGATTACACTGAAAAAACCAGTAATGTCTGGTGCACAAAATCAGAAAAGGCAGCATTCGTCCACATGCTCTGCAACTCCTTGGTATACCTCAAAACACACACTCATAAATGTATGCTGTGTAAAATTGCTGAATGATCTTTGCCTGAATCACTTAGGCAGGGGAGAAATAGAAAGGCTTCAAAAGACAATTCGCAAGAGTTTCATAGCTGATCAACATCTTCCTGTTTGCCAGACAGCATGAATATCAATACATTGCAATTTAGCGCTGACCTAAGTGCCTAAGGAAAAGGATGAGTGACTACATTGAGAACAAGCAGCCAATCCACCTTGAAGACCATTTGATTTTGATTCTTGATTATTTGATTAAGTAAGAGAATTGTATGAAACACAAATGCAGAATATCATCATCTTTTACTCTCCACCCCTCGACTTCAAACCATACTGAACCAAAATAAAGAAGCGTTCTGTTTGCTGCTTTCTTCCTAGATTCCTATGGTCATTAGTAGTGAGAGACACTCCCCACAACAGCAATCCATGCTGGGACTGCATGACTTCACTCAGTGAGCAAAATATAGGCTACTTTAAACAGAGATTTTTACAGAACTGAAGCCTGCTGCAGACACTGCCTAATCTCAAAAAAGCAGACACATTTAGGCCAGCACACTTGCTGCAGTGGCACAGATTTATAATAATTGTAATGAAAGACATAATTAAAGGAGGATCATAGAAATCTTATGACATTTATGAGCAAAGATATTTTAAAATCTTCAAATATCTACCATGCATCACATTCAAATTAAAATTTCATGTATATACTCCCAACAGACCTTTTGTCATGCAGAAGTTTATTTCTTTCTGCCCTACTCTATTCAATGTGCCAGAGCACAGTAAAATTGACAGTAATTATATGCAAAGCCTGTGTTGTTCTTTGGCAGCTCCTGGTCTAAGAAGTTACAAACCTAAATTAGAAGCACGTTTAGAATCACAGTAGATGCAATTAGCACTGGAAAAATTTGGCACCATTCAGATGCAAAAAACCCCCACAAGCAGCATCTTATGAAGTTGACAGTGCAATTAATTTAGATCTAACATCAGCAATTTAACATCAAATACATCTATTATAAGATACCAATGAGCAGGCAGTACTGCAACCCTGAAAAAGCAAGCCGGCACTACTGCTTACCTGCCTGGATGATGAGCTTTGCACATTCATTACATGGAAATAAGGCAACATACATGCTGCAGCCTTTCACATCAGCGGAGTTTTTGTTCATGATGGCATTCAATTCGGCATGGCACACTGATTAAACAATGGAAGAAACAATACATAGTACTGATCATTAAAATAAATCGGTCAAACTAAAATTAAGGTGTTACAGTATAACTGCTTACACCTTTTCAAAGGCAAATAGCTTGCACAGCTTATCATAAAGGGCAGAGAAGGAAATAAAAGCAGAAATACCAAGATCATTGAAGGTCAATTGCTCTGACCAGGCTGCCGATTAGTAATGATATCATTAAGTGCATTAGCACTGCCATTCGCTAACACCTACTGCAGGCAACAAAGCCGTAGGCTGTGGGCCAAGCCATTGCAACCACCCTTAGTGAAGCAATATCTCACAGCTTCACAACTCTCTGGAGCATCTAATTGCCAGTATAAAACAGCTCATTTATGTGTTTACATGCACAGATAGGAACAGTCTGATGGTTGTAAGAGCGCGCTGTGCGCTCTTAAAGGCAGCAGAATCGCCAAGTAAAACCGAGCAGCTCTGTCCTCTGGGCCTCAGAACGGCTCAGCGCTGCTGCAGGATTCTCCCACCCCCAGAATACACAAGACACACTCGGCCATAAAAACGTCCAGCTTTAATATAAAAGTGGCTTTACTGCTCATTAAAAGGTGCCAGACTTCCCAAGCAGGAAAACAAAGTCCTGTATTTCTCCATGGATTTGAGATAGGCCAGGTAGCAATGCACCATCCTGCCTCATTCCACCGTAGCACATTAGCTCTTTCTGGACAGACAGCACCTTAGGGTTTCAGTGTTTATAAGGTGCACATCAGCAGATTATCTAATGTGTTACCAACACAGCTGAGAGGAGTGCAGTGTCTGTGTCATCCACAATGAAGCTCTGAAAAAAACATTAGGATCTCTGCGAGAACTTCCTGTTTACTCCTAGGAATAACAGCAAGTTGCATAATTTATATACCTACCTAGAAAGAAACTGCCTGCTGCCCTGACTTCTTAAACAGGAGCTGAAGTGCGGTGTAGGTTTGAGATCATTTAGACACTTGCATGTGCAGACAGCATTAAGAGCTTTTCCACTGCTTGTTTTGAAGAACAGATTTTTTTTAAAAGTCGTTTTCTTCTCCCTTGCGCTCATGTGAAAATTAAAACATACCAAGTTTCACAGCACAACTTCATAGTAAACTTGGTGCTATATGCTGACCTCTGTGTGAATGATCTCAGCACACAAATAACTGAGTGCAGTACCTTCAACACGCAGGAATCATTGCTGAATGGAAATGTTTTCCATACGCACTAAATGTCTACATGGAATTTTCTATATAACAGCTAACGCACTACAGATTTACAGCCTAACTTACAACACACAAACTTTCCCATGAAGACAAGTCACAAAGGACCAAACACTTGCAAAAGAAAGCTCAGTATTGGCTTCTACTGTGCCCATGTTATGCTGTCCTTCTCATAACCAGTAAAGCCAGAAACCAACACAAAAAATAGGAAATTGAAAAAGAAAAAAACAACCAAGAGCCAAGAACCATCATATTAAGGCTTCTTTTACTATTATTACTTTTTCTATTGCAACTGTTATCGGGTCACACTGTATTTTAAATATATACCATTAGTGTATGAGAGATGCAATTATATGAACCTATACATTTAGAAAATCCAGAAAATATGTTGAACTCCAAGTATACTACAAAGTTGCACAAATCTTATAAAGCCTTTACAATACATAGTCAGAGAATTATTTTTCTGGGGTTATAGAGGATTGAGCGAAAGCGTGACATTATTTCCACAACTGGAAGAAAGGGTTATGTCAACAGGACAGAAACATCACTTTTAAGTTTCTCTGAACAATATATTTATGTTCTAGGCTGCAGTTTAAAATATGGAAGGCCTCCAGAAAGAAGGATGTTTTCAAAAGCTCTCAAAATTAAAAAAGAAACAAAACTAATTCCTTCATTAACTATTTTTGCTTCACTAAAACTCAGAAATCTTCAGCCATAAAACCAGACAGGTTTCATTATTAGTACTGCAAAAAGCTTCCTTCTTGCACTAATGAGAGAAAAAGGTTTTTTTGGCAGACTTCTACAAACTTTCAACAACAAACCTCTTCCCAAGCAAAAACAAGATCAGGCAAAAAAAAACTTATAGAAGATAATCAGCTGGAGCAAGGGAAAACCATAAATTTTGCCTCCTGACCATCTTCATGCAATCTGAAGCTAAGAAAAATCACAACTCTCCCATGTGGTCAGAGGACACAGAACAGAAACTAATCACTCCAAGACAAAAAGTACTTATGCCTCCTACAAACCCAGAAGGTTTCCACTTCAAGTAGAAAAGGAGGTGTGTTTTTCATGCGTGCAGTAGCCTCACCAAGTATTTCTTACTGAGCTTACTGCAGAAAGTAGTACAGGACCAGAACACTGATTCCAGAAGTCATCGTTTTACATCTAGTATTACTTTTTTTAGTCTACTGGGCTATTAAATACCAAACCATTTTGTCTCAGTTGCTGTGATTTGAAAGTACATTCTGGGGAACTGTCATTACATGTGCCTTTGTTTTGTACATCTCCCTTGACATCTGCTACTTATAAAGGGATATTATGCCAGATGGTCCTTAAGGAGGTACTGGCATCAGACAAGTATTTCTAGGCTTTGTCCCATCACTCTTAATTCCCTATTCCCTCTTACTCATATTCACCTCTCTCTGACAAACAGGCATTGACTAGGTAAGAAAGGTCTATTATCCCCAGATTTTTCTAATAGACCTCCCCAGCTTTTTGGAGAGACAGAAAACAAATCCAGAAGTCCAAAATCCCTCTTGTTAATGACTAACTAGTTTACATTTGGGATGTTATGAAGTTTTCTAATCCGTTAAGAGTTCCTGCTAATAGTTACAAGTTGTTCTCTCTGAGATAGTAAGAAGCTAACTTAAAATAACCTTTCACAGGTGCACAGTATTCAGAATTCTGAGAACTGTATCTTTAGGCAGCCTAGTAAAACTAAGAATTTTTACAATACCCTATGAGGGGCTCCAGAGCTTTGGTTTTTTTTTTTTTTAAATATTCACATATAGCCAACACAATATCAAGTCCACAACACCAGTTTCCATTCTGGAAAAGTAGCTTGAAAAGTATTCTCAAAAGGCTTCATTAGCTGAAGAAATAACCATGCAACGAGAAGTTAAGTGTGTGCTCTGACATTCCCACCACCTGCTACTATGTTCATGAGAGGGGGAAAAAAATAGAAAAAAGCCAATGAATGACTGCTTCATTACTGATAGTATTAATTGCCAGTGTTTCTATCTCTTCTCGTTGCATGCTGGTTTGTGTTGCATAGCTGAGGTAGTACTCATCCTTAAGCTCACCTGTAAATAAGAAACCCCTGGTTACCCTATAAATGGTAATTTTTCAGGATTGAACACTTAACATGAGCATGTTCCCAGTGGGTTGCAGAGTCAGAAGTACTATTCCCACATACTAAACGTGTTCTAACTAGCAATTTTACAAGAATAAGACTAGTCAAAGTGTTTAATACTGTTTAAAGGCTTACAAGCTTGATGAAGAGCATGCCAGGGACCACCATAACATTAAAGACCCTTTAAAGAAGCCATCAGATGAAGGGCTAGGGAGAATGATTTTTAATGCTATTAATTACTAATTGAGCCAGACTAGGAATTTTGTTATCCTTTACTTACTGGACCTATGACACTGAACACAGCAAGAATCACAGAAGGTATCAAAACATTAATTCAAGAAATGGAGTCTGGAGTGACAGCCACTGAGGACAGTGGTTGATGGATCTGGAATCTGTAGAATGACATCTATTTTTTTTTCAACCTTTTTGAAAGCATAGGGATGGTTGCTGGTCACTGCATTAAGGGCAGGCAGGACACTAATGCTGGGCTGGCACTGCCCTCATCCCTTCCTGCTGTTGTCTCTCTCACTCTGTGTGCTGAAGAGGAGCATCTGCTGTGGTCAGGGCACAGAGGCCAGGATAACAGCACTAGATTTGTCAGGAGCCCCAGATTCTTCAGGCTGCAGTAAGAAAAATGGAAACCCAGCCTCACTGCTTTCTTCCATGAATAGTGAGAACCGGGAAGTGAAGATGGGAACCACTCAGCCCATTTATGAACATCAAGAAACTAGCTGTGGTCAGACCAGAGAAACCCCTCTCAAAACCTGAGCAGCATTAGCTAACCCATCCCATCCTGCTCCAAGTTGGTTCTACTCCTAACAGAACACAGAGATGTTTCTTAGTGGGCAAGTAGAGCAAGAGGAATTGTTTCTAAATCTCCAAAGTTTCTACAGATTTGATTTACGACACCAGAACTGGACAAAAATCCATGCGGGACAAGAGTGAGTGGCTGTAAGTGGAAACCATCTCTCCTAAATCCTCTTCCCAGCTGAAGCCTCATCTCTGCACTGCCAATTGGAGAGAGAGCATTGCACTTCTTCAGAGTGCCTTATCAAATTTTGTGCTGTCAAAATAACAGCTTCTATAAAACTAACATTTGCCTGAATATTGTTGAGTGTTCGTTTCTCTGAAAAATTGACAAAAAGCTCATAATCCTAACACAAGGAAACGTTGATAACAGTTTGTTTCATTTTACACAGCAGGTACTGTTCAATTAGAGTATACTTTTGCCACAGCACATATTTTATCATATCTGAACCTGTATAAATATTTGTAAGCATATTTAGTCAATATTTTCTGTATTGCTCAGAGGTTTCAAAATTTGCCAATCATTTTAATTTAAAACTCTTAATTAGAGACTGGTTGTCAAATGGATGTTCTTAGATTACAGTGGAGACAGAGGGCATAACAGGAGCACAGCAACTAGAATTAGTGGGAAGATTTGCATTAATAGGATAAAAACATAGTATTTTAAATGACTGGTGAGAGGAAACTGAGCATCAACAAATCTGCAGATTCATCTAACACAAACAGAGGGCATACTTTTGACTCTGAAAGACAGAATATTGCCTAATTATTAAGAAGCTTCTGCACATAGTACTGAACACAATGCTTCAGTAAGAGCTTTTAATAAGATCTTAGTAAATGTTTAATAACATTTTAGTACAACTGGCCTTCCATTTCTCTCATGTGCACAGACACATCCCAGCTGCTGTCACTGACTGGCAGCATGGAGCCAGTTCCAACATAATGACAAAATCCTGATTTTGTGCTGTGAAAAATGGCATTCTGCAAAACACTCTGTGCTTTCTGACATAACAAGGCTATACTGTTCATATATACACTACTACTAGAAGGAAGAGCCTTTATCCACTTCAAGAGTCTCATAAGGAATGCATAGTATCAATACAGGTGATCCATGTCACTATTCCTGTATCCAAATGCCTTGTAATATCCAAACGTTTGCATCCTCTAAGGTAAGGTGAACATTACCTACCACATTTTGATGCCTTCTCCCAGTAGCAGCTCAGGTTACACCTGGATTTCTTAATTATGCACAACCCTGCCCCTAACAGTGAGCTGAGCAGAACCCACTCTTGAAGGTGTGAGTATATTGCAGCAGACGAAGATAACCGAGACAGTGGTGAATTTCAAACCAACAAGTTTCAAGATACAGCAAAACTCAAGAGCGACAGGACTTGTTTAACCTTACAACAGAAGTTCAAAAGTTAACTGTTACCAGTAAGTGCACAGGGAAGGAGGAAGGGTTAACCACAGTGAATAAGAAAAGCTAAAAGAACAATGCTGGCAAAGACCCTATAAACTAACCACAGATAAATTAAGGGTGGAAATCGGAAGATTTTTAGCCATGAAACAGTGAATCTGGTCAGAGCTGTGGGGTCAATGCATCCCTAAGTTCTGCTGGAGCTTAGTAAATTTGTTACAGGATCACCTAATATCCTTCTGCAAAGATTACGTCTGGGTCCAATCCCCCACTTTGTCTATGCTGCTAAACACAGACAGGGCCAGGGACAGGCCCTGAGACCAACTGCCACAGACTGGCTCATGCTCATCCTAGTGCTCCATCAGCAATACTCCACCCTTAGCCCTGGGTTTCCTCAAGATCCACGTCTCAGGAGTCCCGTGAGATCACATAGTTATTTTGTATGTCTCAGTTCAAAGTGCATAAAGAAGTGAGAAGACTTTTATGCAGCCCACCAGAGAGGGATTTTCAGAGCATGAAACAGAGTATGTGTTGCATATCTGCCAGTGTGGCCTGAGGGAAGGAAGAGGGTTAAGCATACCATCTCAGCAGGCTTTGCATTATATGCCTATACCTGATGATTGTTTTCTTGCAGTCTTTTTTCCACTCTGCCCTCTGGAGTACCATTGGAAGAGCAATACTGAAGCTTTGTTCTGGAGGAAGATGGTCAGAGTGGTGCAAAACAGATGGGAAGTGAGCTAAGTGTTTATGCCTAACCCGCAACAAGACCCAAGACCAGGTGGTCAGCACTCAGATCCAACCCCAGCCCTTTTCTGTAGCACTACAGATGCATGAAGTAGCTCCAGAAGACATCTTCCAACTTAGTGTGGTGGTACATGCACAATTACCATCAGCTTTGTCTAATAAGCTACATTGCAGTGGTGAAAGTGCCATCATTCCCATGATTAGCTAATGGAGTACACAGTAAGATTGTACCATCTCTGAACAAGCCAGCCAGGAAAATGCAAGGATAAAAAGTTCAATTTACGCAAATGCTCTGATGATTAGCAAAGGAGAAAGGAAAAATGACAGTTTAATAAGATTTTAGCAGCAATTCTATGTGTCTCTGCATCTACCAGAATTTTTTTAAGAAGAAGATTTTTATATATATATATATTTGTCTGGTCTGTCAACTGCGCTATCAAGTTTAATAAGAAATTGCTAGAGTTTAAATGATCTGTGAATTACAAAATAGGTTGTTTATTCATCACAGCAGACACTTTGTGTTACAAAGTTGTGATTTTTTTAATGAGGTGCAGACTAAGATAATGGGGGGAAGGGCAGTAGTTAGACCAATTCCTGGAAATAAACTTGGCACTTCAGGCTGTTACTAGTTAGCTCATTTTTTAAACATCACATGCTCCACATCTTCTGCAGTCAGAGTTAACAAAAAGAAAAAATTTCTCACATCATCTTGTACAAAGATTCCTCACAGCACTTTTAGTTTAAATCGGTCAGCTTAGATTTGAGTGCCTGGAATGTGCTCAGATACCAGAGACCACCCATACTGATTTTAGTTTGGAACTGAGACCTTACAGCAGCATAAAGATTCAACCAAAATCAATATTCTGTTTTCAGTGCTTTATATTTAATCAATGGGCTAACACGTTTCCTCACCCTATAAATAAAGGGCAGTCACTAAGTTGTACCATTATGGTCACAGTACTATAGGCATGGTTTAGAGCAGACTTCAAATTTGGCAGGCGCAGGCTTCAAATTTGGCCCTATATTGGGAATACACTTCTTACAAAAAATATTATGAAATGGTCTCGAGCTTAAGAGTTACCATTAGAGGTTTTATAATAAATTGGTGAAGTGAACAAGGATAAAGTACTGGGGTTTTAAAAAGTCAAAAACATCAAACTGATGAATTAGGTGCTGAGCCACTGCATATCATCTTTCACTTCAATGCTATAGAAAACCAGAAAATGGTTTTTAGAGACAGTTCTGAGTGAACTCAGGCTATGTCAAAACTCATGCAAGTTTAATTTCTCTATCACACCAATTGTTAAAGTTACAAGTAAGAAACAGAATTAGTAGGCAGGGATAAATACTGGTCACTGGAAAAGAGTCAGTATTTCTCTGCAAAAGGTGAACTCTGGTGCTGACTTTCCCCTACCCATGCAGGGAGAAGGAAAAATTTCTCAAGGCTCTTGCTCTCCCTCTTGTGCTTCTCCTCCCTGCCACTCCTTAGCTCAGGAAAGGCTGAGATCCAGCACGGGATGAAGAAGTTCCTAATACCTGTTTTTCCTGTGCCCGTGGCTTCTGTGGCACTGGTCTCACACACACAGGTGCAGCAGGAGCTGGAGTGGGTACAGAAAAAGGAAGGGGGACTTAAGGAAGTATGGGGACTGGAGGGTCTCTCTTGGTCCTAACCAAGGATTCTTCCCTGCACCAGCCATTGCAGGCCACAAGGCAGCTCCCAACCCCATTTCCATGTGCGGCAGACGGCACTCAAGCCATGCAGCTGGAAGCAGCCCAGTCTCCTTGGTTCCTGCAAACCACACCTGATCCAGAGGAATAACTGCACAGCCCTGCTGATAGGTCCACCAAATTTCACGGAGGGCCCTCCAAAGCACACTTACAGAAGGCCAAACTATGCCTACTGCAAAGACAAAGGGAAGATCTAAAGCAGCACTCAACCACATTTACCATGAAACCATCCTTGCTCTTCATTCCTTTCGTCCATTTAGTAAATGTGAATCAAACCAGAGACTGAAATAAACAATCAAAGTCACCTCACTGCACACAGACTCCAAGACAAATATTCAGCTTCCTCATAGTATGCATACTCTACCCCATCAACATCTGAAATGGAAATTTCCCACAGCCACTGGAGTTTACAATTTTAATACTTGTATTTTAGACCAAATAATTTGTTTTGCACATACACACTCTGTAATTTCTGTTGGGACGAACACATAGAAGCAGCAGTCATCTGCACAGACTGCAACTGTGTGCTAATGAGCTGCTTTATATTTACAAGCTTTCACTACCCAATCCAAAATGGCTAATATTTATGAACCTATTTCACCAGAAAGTCAGTCCTTCAAAAAGACTCTGATTTTTATCCTGGTGTACCACATATGGTCACATTAACAACACCAAGTAAGTGGAAGAAAAACTGATCGATACTTTACCAGTTGAACTTTCACAGATACAGATATCACAAGTCTAACCTGTCAACAACAAGAAGCCTTACCATAAGGATATTTTGTGTCTAGTCTATTTGCTCCTGTTCTTGTCCAGGGTAGTACATCATCGCTGCAACCATTAGGCATCCCATTGTAGCCAATTCCAACAATCTTGTTTTCTGAATTTACAATGCAGGCACCAACCTAAATAAAATCAGATTTATATAGTACCAACAGCATGCAAAACAATGTATTAACAATAAAGATGAAACATGAATAGTCAGTCCTACAATTTTCATTTAAGAGATATAAGCTTCACTTAATATATTAAATCACACCATCTAGTGAAAAAGGCTACAGTTGTACCTAACTGGTACAATTTGAAATAAATCAGGGCAGATGTAACTCTGCTACTCCTCTTGTTGTGCCGCTCCCATCCCAGCATGCCAGCACTGTTTCTTGTCTGCTTATGAAATGAACCTAGTTCAGGGAGCAGAAACAGGACTGAATGAACCCTAGTAAACATGTCAGTTCAACTCCCCAAACCAGTTTTCCAGCAACAGTATGAGCAACAGGAGCAAAAGAAAAGTTATGAAAGATGTAACAGAAATACAAGGGTTGGCTTATGCAGGCCTCACAAGCCTTTGTGGCTTGTTTATACAAACACGCAGTAAAATTCCAAACCTTTTAACTCCCACCCTTTATTGCTGCAACCCAAGTCTACAAAGGGACTCTTATTAAAGAATGATGAAGTGTCCCATTTTTTATGTTCTCTCCCCATATTATTTATTGAAAAGGTAATACTACTAATATTAATTCACACAATGTGTTTAATCAACCAGCCCTTGGGTAACAAAAATTTAGCCCAAGTGAATAACCTTCAGAGAGCTAAGTGCCATAATGTACAGAGGGCAGCAAGTAAGTGAACAGATTGTTTTTCTGGGACTTGCTTCCTGATTTTTTTCCACACAAAGGAAGTCTAACAGGACAACTGGATCCTACAAAATAGCATGTTTCAGCAGCTGTATCAATCACCTGAAATTAACATTGAACAATATTGAACAGACGCACATGGAAGACGTGAAAAATGGGAATAGACAGCAAAGCATATAGAAAAGGGGATCCTGAGGGAGGAAACAAACCAGAAAAAACTCCAGTCAACCCAATAACAAACAAACAAATACTCTTACAGGTGAGGAAAAGAAACTTGTAAAATGCTGTGTCTGAAAAAATTAAAACCTAAAACTTCCAGTTTTATCCTCCTCTAAAAGTGACTACATTTACTGGAAAAAGGAGACAAAATGCATGCATTATTTTAACTTCCAGATGAAAAGATCATTTATAAAACTCCAAGCTACAAATGTAGACAGAATTATACACGAGGTCAGGCCCAATAAGAGAATTTCTGTAACAGAAGCTGCTGACTACGTTAAAAACTGAATAGCTATACACTGAAACAACTTTTATTAAGAAATCCCTGGAAGTGCTACATGTACATCTGATGTGATATGCAATATAGATTAGATTATCTTTTTATTATATGTTGCCTTCTTACCTGAGAGCTTGGATCCTTGCTTCTTTGTGCTGACAGAAAAGCAACTGCCATGAAATATTCAGGCCATTCCAAATAATCCTCTCTTTTTTTGCAGGATGCTTCACTGCTGAAACTATAGTTTATTGAAAAAAAACAGCTATCAGCAAACACCACAGACCCAGATTTATTAAAAATTGTATTATTTTAATGCGCGCAGTTTAAAGTAACAGTAATGTACACAGTTTAAAGTAACCAGGATTGGAATGTGGCTAAGACCACACATTCACTAATATTTTGACAGTAAAACCATCAGTGTTATGTGCTTTCCAGGAACTTATACACGCAACATTTCCTTTCAAGGAAAAGGCATCCAAGCGAGGTTGCAAATTTCATTTCTAGATAAGAAGGCTGAGATATTCAGAGCAGTGAGCAATTCAAAGACAGAGCAATTTATCCTTTATAGATAACACCTTGTATATTTCTAAGGTTGAGGTATATCATGCACTGGCATTCTTCTCAATGACAAACAACATAATCTTTTTTACGATGACTGTGATAACTGCCAGCCTCTAATCTATTTTGTACTTCTGCCTATGACAAGTACTCAGTAGCTTCTTATTTGGTAACTTCCTCTGCAGGCATTAATTTCTGACCATACAGTTATTACCACAAGTTTACCTCGTTACAACATTTAGCACCAAAGATATGAGGCCATTCCAACAGTTCCCTGCTAATTTTCTCTTGACATGTCTTATGAAAGCCTTCTAAAAACTGACAGGAGATGGGTTCAAGAATTTTTCCTTTAGATATAAAGAAGTGGCACAAAACCTTGCTTCTTTCCCTGCCCTGAAGGGTATATTTGGGGGAAGGAGGAAGGACAAAAAGGTGATGCATCATTTTCTCTTGCCTGCTTATGGGTGAAAGCCTGCTCAGGCAATGTAAGACACAATAAGGGAATTTCTGTGCTTTTCAGCTCAAAGCAAAGGCAGACATCTCTCTCTCCACACATATATTTAAGCTTTGAAAATTTCACATGAAAGATCAAATTGAAAGAAATTTCCCCAAACTCTCTCATCTATCATTGCTACAACTTGAAAACCAAACCCATGGAACATCTCAAATACAATGATTAGCCTATCAATATGCAAGAGGCACAGTACTTTTCTTCTTGGGCTCCTCTTACCGAAGACTACAGCTTAAGATCAAGATATCCTTCTAGTGATGGACAGCCATGCAGAAAAATACATCACAGGTAACTGCAAGCAGCAAGACATCTCCTAGCAACACTAGTACCAGCACTTTCAGAAGACAAACATTAGAAGGCAAGTGTTTAGTTAATCATTATTTTTATAACTAAAACCATGTATTAGAGGCTTGCAGTTAGCTTGTCATAAAGAGGTTACACTGTTCGAGTGAAGACAATGCCAGCACATGATAAAACTGTACTTTAGAAACCTACAAGGTGCTATTTATTGAAGATAAATTGCTGGTTTTGAATAGCCTGTATGTGGCACATTACAAGTTAGCAATTTTGGCTTGTTCTTGGAATCAATGAGGATCATCTTTAGGGCTACCATCTCCAAGTAAGGAGGGAAAAACACACACTCTTGATGTAACCAACACACCTCTTGCACACTTTGACAACATTGCAAATAGTGCCCAGAACTGTCATTTGTAAAAGCAAACACACAAATCAAGTATGTGATTCTAAGAACGCCCAAAGTGGCTTGAATCACTGTAACTAAAGGGTTGGAGCCGTATCCTACCAAGGAGGAAAAGTGCTCAGAGGAAGAAGATATTAAAGACATGCCCTCACAACACTCTGTGCCAAACTGAACTTTGACAGGTTAACATCAAGAAAGTGTTTCAGCTTTATGATTATTTAAAATATCTAAAAAAAAAAAATATTTACAAAATATAAAACACAACTGGACTTTAAATGATCACTCCTGCTAAGTGACATTCACAGTGATGTCTTTGGACAGGGATGAAACACAATGCAGAACTACACTGAATAAAACATTCCGGGAAAAGGGCTCCAGAAAGATAGTAGTACTCTGAACTAAGAGGTCATGAGATCTCCTTTGGTTAAATTATTCCCTAGCAACTCTACTTATTCAAAACATAACAAAAGCTAGTATTTACTTTTCTAATAAATACAGAACTGTATGTAAGTGAAGGTCCCTCAGAGTACCAACTTCACAGGGAGACGAGCATATCTAAAAAATAAGCAGAAGGTTTACATCAAAGAGAACATAAAAACCCCCCAAAGCCCTTGCTCAATTACTTCTACTTAACATCACCGTGTTTGGCAAGATAATTCCCTCAACTCAATGCACAAGAACTCAAGAGTGTGAAATGGGTATAAACCACTTAATTTCTGATTGAGCAGAAGCCAAGGCCTTGGCTAGCAGTCAAGCACACACATGAAAATTAGTTTATGGATTTGGGGCAGCTGATAATCTTCTTTATGCTCATTGGCAAGTTCTGGAATTGCATGAATGAAAGCTACTCTAGAAAATACTATAGCTAGCTGTAAAACAAGCAATCAAGGCTTACCCTTAGGATAACCTGTAAGAACATATGAATAAAAAAACCAGAAACTGAAAGCCATGAAGACTACTGCTAAGAACAATGGAGGAAAAAAACCTCCTAATTTTTCAAATAATTAGTAGTCTACAGAAAATTTTGTAAAGATTATTTTAAGGGAAAATAGAGAAAAAGATTATGTAACTAGAGAACACTGCCTCCCTTTTCAGTTCTTTTTCATCCATCTAGGCTTCAAGTAAGCTGTAACACCATCTGAAAAAGGAACGAATATCATTCAGCTATTTAAAGAAATGGTCTACCATAATGAAATTTTTTTTGAGAATCCTAAAACAGAATTTATCACCTCAAATTTTTTCATACGGCAGTTATGACAGTCAGCTATACAACAATATGGTACAGCCGGAGAACTGGTGGGTACGAGATCAATCTCCATCTTTTTTCAAGTTTTCCTCTGCTTCCTTATCTTTGATGTCATGTGCATTATGTTACAACTGTATTCTAGCAGTATTTTCCCTCAGTATCAAGTATACTTTTGAAGACCAACTATCAATACCTTGGCATTGAAATCACAGAAATGAAGGTAAAAAATGAAACGTGTATTAAAAATAAGAAATAAACATCTTCAGCTAAGCTCTCATTCCCCAAAAGCCAAACAGGATAGGGGCTCTTGATGATCTTCAATACAAGCTTCTTCTTTAAATCTTGTATTTTATGATCACTATTAGATCAAATGAATAGGGGATTTCCTTTACTTGAGGCTTCTCACCTTTCCCCTCATACAGGTACTGAGATATGGTCATTACGCATTTCGTACTGAGAGGAAAGGTTTTGAAAGGGAAAACTCAGTCTTTCTTACAGAAAAACAATACTCAGTGCATTGAAAATTAATTATAATGACAATTTTCTTGGCAGATAACCCACCAAACCTGTAAAGATAAACACCGTGTATGAATACTGAGCCTCAATTAAGCAGTACGAGAACACTTCCCTTCAATGAACGTACTTCACTTTTACAGACTCACTTCTGACTTTAATTAATTGCATATTACCCACGCCGGTACTCATTTCCGGAAATAATGAACACACGACACCCTGCCTGCTTTTCCCTATCCCAGCGATTACAAAACCCAAGTAAGACAGGCCGTGCCCTCACCACAGGGCCTTCGGGGGCTCCACGAAGCGCCTCCCCCACCGGGACGGCTTCCCCCGGCACGGCGACGGCCGGCGCTGCCCGGGGGAGCCCCCGGCTGCGCGGACCTTCCTCTCTCTGCCTCGGAGGATTCCAGTTTCCCTCCCTCCCGTCCCGGAGGATTCCAGCTTCCCTCCCTCCTGCGCCGGAGGATTCCAGTTTCCCTCCCTCCCGTCCCGGAGGATTCCAACTTCCCTCCCTCCTGCCCCCCGAAGCCGCCGGGCCCCGCCAACC